>CM038677.1:96434892-96615748 GCA_021605205.1 Aegilops longissima | reverse complement strand
AATGTTTGCTCGCATCAAGCTCCTCCTCATGGCTGTCAAGATTGATCTTTCGCTCGCATGGCTCGCCCTCTGCGTGGAGCAGCTTCCGGCGGCAAGCCATTGCGCTCCTCAACCTCAGCCTTCTCGAGGATGAAGGCTGTGCGTTCTCGGCGAGTCGCTCCGCTCCTCGCCAGGACCGGAGAGTTTCTTGGTTGGTGCCCGGAGCTCCTCCGCACTTCTCTATGTCTGCTCCGCCTTGGCGACAAGCGCTTCCATAATTCCATCTTGGCTTGTCGGCGCGGTGAAGCGGCGGCAGCTTCCTCAACACTGCTCCTCCTCGAGACTTCGCCCTTCTTTGCTGGCGCGTCAACCAGCGTCGGCCAATGAGCGAGCAGCTCCTCGTCAAATGTCTCCCCTTCAGCAGGAGCCACAGGCTCGGCGCCCGAGGAGCTTGATGAAGCGCCATCGCCGGCCTTGAGATGGCGCCCGGGCGGAGCTCTTGAACTGGCGCTGCAGCGATGGCGGAGGATCGGCGGTTGGTGTGGCGCTGGCGCTCCTGCGGCCTCGGGGCCGTCGGTCACGATGGCCGGACCCCTCGCCCGCCTCTGCGGCATCAACTGGCGGCCTCTTCGCCCGACCAGGCTGGTCAGCGTAACCTCCGCCGATGGCGGCGGCGTCGTCGGTGTTGCCGCGTGTCCTCTCGCCGGCGACCTCGGTCTACATCGGCTCTGCGGCGGATGGATCGGCGACGAGAAAATGAAGAAAAGTCAAGCAGATATTCAAAGAAGATCAGAAGAAAAAAAGAACCCAAGGAAATTTTCAGGCAAGAGGATTACTTGCGATGGGATCTGCAACCGTGGTCTCGACCATGAAGTCCTGAGTGCTGTCCCTTGCGGAGACCCTCTTCTTTGAAGCAGCTCCCTTGGGGATCCTCCTTGGCGGGAGTAGTTGAAGCGAGCGGCATGTCGGGGCGGCTTGAGGGCACTCTGGTGGGGCTGCTCTGCTCCTATACAAACCAACGTCGGATATCAACAAAGAAAGGGCACCCATGCACGCTCAACGATGAAAGTAAACCTTATACTTCTGCTGGGGGGCTGTCTTTAGGGGCTGCTGAGGAAGGAGTTGCAGCGTCCGGCAAGGTGGTCTCAGGACGCGCCTCCTGCTTCCATGGGAGGATCGTCCTCGATGACAACCACGGGGTCTTGGCTCTCTTTGGCGCTCTCTGGGCCAGCGTCACGAAAAGGAAAGGGTTGAGAATAAACAAATCAGATACAAGGCAAAGCAACAAAATTGAAGAAATACAAGTACAACACGAAGCTTACTCTTCTTCTTCCTCGTCGGGCTGGCGTGGAAGATCAAATTCTGGCTCGCCTCCGGTGCGGCCAGGTGGAGAAGTGGGTTCCCTTGGCGCTTGGCGGGAGTAGCAGCGGTGGCCTAGGAGGGCCCGCTCCGATTCTGCACAGCGTGAGGTGCTCAGCGGCACTTGATGCTTGCATGATGGAAGCGCGTCCTTGTGTGGCGGCTGTTGGCCCGTCTGCCGCCCCGTTTCGTCTCCAGCCTTGCGAAGACGCCTTCTTGGTGGAGCTGGGGGCTCCGCTCGCGGCAAGCTGCTGGATGGTGGGGAGGAGGCGCCCTCGGCGGGCTCGCTCGAGTCGGCTTCAGGTTCGGCAAGCTCCTCCTCGCCGACAAACTCCCTTCGTTCGACAAGGCTTGCCGCCTCTGCAGCCTCTGCCTCTTCCACGGTGAACCCGAATTCGCCAGCGGCAGCAGCTGCTGCCGCCTCTTCCAGCCTGGTAACGATGCGCTGCATCTCGTCGTCAATGGTGTCGCGGGTGAGGACTTGCTGCTCGTCGGGGCGGATCGGCACTTCTTCCAAGCTGTCGAAGAACACCCGCACGACATCATCTGCAGGCTCTTGCCAGGTTGGAACAATTCCATGCGAGTCGCTGGCGGCATCGTTACGCGGATCGGTCGGCGGAATTGTTGCACAATGGTTTCTCCCTCGGCAACCTGAACCATTCGGGATGATCGAGGGTCGTGCTTGAACAGCTCGGGGCATCACATCCAACTCCAAGGCGGTGAAATTGAAGTTGAGGCCGAGGCGCAGCCTCATGATATCCGCGCGTGCGGAACTCCCAAGCAGGTCTCCTCCTCTCCTGCAAGGCGTCTGTGGCGAAGAAATCTCATAGCAGCGCCTACGGTGAAGTCCGGCAAGCACAGGCGAGGGATCCGGGTCACAGCAATCTTCAATCTAGCATCTTGGCGCCAAGTTGCTCCAATCGTTGCAGCGCACTATTGGGCTTTGGCGCTGGGTGGTAAAGACTCAGGTTCTCCTCTACAATTCACCACCAATCTGCCCTCCACTCCTCCCACTTGCTCTGGAGCTCTCCTTCGAGATAGGCCTCCTTCTTGCCGATCCTTGAGATCAAGCAATTCCTCCGACAAGTGGCTCTCCTCTCTCGACTCGGGGCATGAAGAAGTGGCGGAAGAGGGCTACGTTTGGGTGGACTCCGACAAAGTTTTCGCAAAGATGTCGAAAACTGCCATGGTCGAGATAGCATTGGGGTGAAGTCAAGGCGGAACCGTGGGTGTTCATGATATCATGAAAAATTCAGAGAAAGGCGGCAGAGCCCGCAATAGAAACGATCTTGAAGAAAGGGTACCCAGTTGGGATAATTCGAAGCGGCTGGGAATACCCACCGTGCGGCGGATGCGCTCGCGTCTCCGTCGACCCGAAGAGAAGTAGTCCTCCCTCAGCTCCCTTGCGGCGAGCTGGGGAAAAGATAACCCGCTCCTTTCGCGGCGCCGCGAGCGCTGCGCCTCGGCCGACTTCACGCCCTTCCCTTGTCGGTTTTAGAGCCATGGCGGAGGTGGTGGGGAGGTCGGCGGCGTTGGTGGTGCTTGGTGGCGATGGGGGCGGGCGCTGCTCTCTTGAGACTTGGGAAGAAGGGGAGCAGCGGTGGTTTTCGAATTAGACAACAAATGGCGAGGTGGGCGAACTGCCCTGTTCCTTTGTTTATAAGAAGGGAGAGGCGGACGTTCCACTTTTCGAATAAAAACCCCACGATCTCTCCCACGGCGCGCGTTCAGCAGCGTGCTGTTACGTGAGGCGTCGTGGTCGAGCAAGAATGCAGGCGTGACCTGGGCGCGCGTGCCCGTGCCTTGTTTTGGGCACTGGGCCAACAGCGCTCGGCACCGTGTGTGGCCCGGCCGGGGCTCTGTCGGTGTACTAGGTAGGGGTACCCTAGTATCCCAAACTTCGTGCCTGAGCGATTCTGACTTTCTGTGGCGGGGCTTGGTGACCGCCAAGGTCTCTGCGGCTCCATTGGAGCCATTCAAGAACAAAGTATTTAAGTCAAAGAGACAAGACCCGGCAAGAGGAGCTTGTCGGGAAGGATAACTCAAGGCACCACAGGAGACAAGGCCCAGCAAGAGGAGCTTGGGGAAGGCCAGTGGCGACCAGTTTCCGGCGCGACAAAGGCAGCGACGCGGCAAAGCGCTTACCGCAGCAGAGCTACCGCTCATTTCCTCCGCTCGGTACATCCATCAATGTGTAGCCATGGGACCTGTCCGAACGCAGCGTGGCAAGAGCTGTGTGGCCAGGTGAGGCCTTGATGGCAAGCGGTCTTGACAAAGATTGCCATCGTTTCAAGCGGTGGCGTCACAGCGGTCCCTTTCTACACTTGTTTGAAATCGACTTAGGCGGGCATTTAATGCCTTTGTCCCTGCCGTCGGGGTTAGGTATGATACCTTTGTACAAGTAGCTTTACCAACCATGCCTCCTTTTACGTTTTGCCCTTGCCTCGTTGCCACATGCCGGAGACCCTTGAGCATATAAAAAGGAGGCCCATGTGCAGCGTAGGAAGGGTTCGGTTCATTGAAACTAGAGAACACCCACGCTAGGTCTTGTAGCTCTCGCCGCTCCCTAGCAAGAACACAATACAATCGGACAAGCAGCGATAGGGTATTATCTCTCAGGAGAGCTCGAAGCTGGGTAAACTGCTCGTGTGCATCGCCTCAATCTGCTCTTACGATGCGACCTCCGCCCCACCGAACCGAAAGGGGCTCGGTCCGCCGGTCCCATAGGTGTTCGTGGGTCCGATCAGCTTCCCCGACACCGTGCATATCTGTGGTGACAATGGGATATCACGTGACTCACTTGATGTATGTTTTTGTGATCAACTTGCGGGTTCCGCCCATGAACTTATGCATAGGGGTTGACACACGTTTTCGTCTTGATTCTCTGGTAGAAACTTTGGGGCACTCTTTGAGGTTCTATGTGTTGGTTGAATAGATGAATCTGAGATTGTGTGATGCATATCGTATAATCATACCCACGGATACTTGAGGTGACATTGGAGTATCTAGGTGACATTAGGGTTTTGGTTGATTTGTGTCTTAAGGTGTTATTATAGTACGAACTCTAGGGCTGTTTGTGACACTTATAGGAATAGCACAATGGATTGAATGGAAAGAATAACTTTGAGGTGGTTTCGTACCCTACCACAATCTCTTCGTTTGTTTTCCGCTATTAGTGACTTTGGAGTGACTCTTTGTTGCATGTTGAGGGATATTTATATGATCCAATTATGTTATTATTGTTGAGAGAACTTGCACTAGTGAAAGTATGAACCCTAGGCCTTGTTTCCTAGCATTGCAATACCGTTTACGCTCACTTTTACCACTTGTTACCTTGCTCTTTTTATATTTTCAGATTACAAAAACCTATATCTACCATCCATATTGCACTTGTATCACCATCTCTTCGCCGAACTAGTGCACCTATACAATTTACCATTTTATTGGGTGTGTTGGGGACACAAGAGTCTCTTTGTTATTTGGTTGCAGTGTTGCTTGAGAGAGACCATCTTCATCCTACGGTTCCCACGGATTGATAAACCTTAGGTCATCCACTTGAGGGAAATTTGCTACTATCTTACAAACCTCTGCACTTGGAGGCCCAACAACGTCTACAAGAAGAAGGTTGCGTAGTAGACATCAAGCTCTTTTCTGGCGCCGTTGCCGGGGAGGCTAGGTAAGCGGCACTCACACCCCGTCAACTAAGCTCTTTTCTGGCGCCATTGCCGGGGAGGTTAGTGCTTGAAGGTATATCTTTAGATCTTGCAACCAAATCTTTTTGTTTCTTTTTTTTAGCACTAGTTTAGTTTATAAAATAAAACTATAAAAAAATGGAATTGAGTTTACCTCATACGCTTCATCTTTTAAATATGTTTCGTGAGTATGATGGGAAGGAAAATTGTGCCAAAGTGTTAGAAGAAGAATGCATTAGAATGTTTGGCACTAAATATTTGAATTATGAGCATGATTGCAATGTTGTTAGTATGAATTCTTTGAATACCCATGATGCTAATGATATGCAAAGCCACAAGCTTGGGGAAGCTATGTTTGATGAAGATGATATTTTTTGTCCCCCAAGCTTTGATGAGCAAATTTACTATGATGAAAGCATGCCTCCTATCTATGATGATTATTGTGATGACACGTATGCTTTAAAGAATAATGATAACCATGAAACTTCTCATCTTTATCTTAATTTTCAATCACATGATAGTCATTTTGTTGAGTTTGCTCCCACTATTATTCATGAGAAGAAATTTGCTTATGTGGAGAGTAGTAAAATTTCTATGCATGTAGATCATGAAAAGAATGCTTTAGGTGCTGGTTATATTGTTGAATTCATTCATGATGCTACTGAAAATTATTATGAGGGAGGAACATATGCTTGTAGGAATGGCAATAATATCAAGTTTCCTCTCTATGTGCTTAAAGTTTTGAAGTTATGCTTGTTTTGCCTTTCTATGCTAGTTGATTATTGTTCCCATAAATTTTTTGCTCACAAAATCCCTATGAATAGGAAGTGGGTTAAACTTAAATGTTCTAGTCATATTCTTCATGATGCTCTCTTTATGTTTCAATTCTTATCTTTTATGTGAGCATCATTGAAATCATCATGCCTAGCTAGGGGCATTAAACGTTAGCGCTTGTTGGGAGGCAACCCAATTTTATTTTAGTTTCGTGCTTTTTGGTTCTTTTTAGTAATAAATAATCCATCTAGATTATGTTTAGATGTGTTTTTATGTTTTAATTAGTGTTTGTGCCAAGTAGAACCTTTGGGAAGACTTGGGTGAAGTCTTTATGATCATGCTGTAAAAAAAACAGAAACTTTAGCGCTCACGAGATTAGCTTCAACTTTTACTGGAGAGTACTATTTAGTTGATTCTTTTTGAAGATAATTACTAGACAAATTCCTCAGGTCCACCAATTTATATTAGAATTTTGGGAGTTCCATAAGTATACGTTTGATACAGATTACTACAGTCTGTTCTGTTTTTGACATATTCTGTTTTCATTGTGTTGCTTGCTTATTTTGATGAATGTATGGCTAGTAAAATAGTTTATAAACCATAGAGGAGTTGGAATACAGTAGGTTTAACACCAATATAAATAAATAATGAGTAAATTACAGTACCTTAAAGTGGTTATTTATCTTCTTATACTAACGGAGCTTACGAGTTTTCTGTTAAGTTTTGTGTTGTGAAGTTTTCAAGTTTTGGGTAAAGATTCGATGGACTATGGAATAAGGAGTGGCAAGAGCCTAAGCTTGGGGATGCCCAAGGCACCCAAGGTAATATTCAAGGACAACCAAGAGCCTAAGCTTGGGGATTCCCTGGAAGGCATCCCCTCTTTCGTCTTCGTTCATCGGTAACTTTACTTGGAGCTATATTTTTATTCACCACATGATATGTGTTTTTCTTGGAGCGTCATTTTATTTTCTTTTGTTTTGCTTGCTGGTTGAATAAAGTACCAAAATCTGAAATTCTTAAATGTTAGAGAGTCTTCACATAGTTGCATAATTATTCGACTACTCATTGATCTTCACTTATATCTTTCGGAGTAGTTTGTTGTTTGCTCTAGTGCTTCACTTATATCTTTTAGAGCATGGTGGTAGTTTTATTTTGAAGAAATAGATGAACTCTCATGCTTCACTTATATTATTTCGAGAGTCCTAAACAACATGGTAATTTGTTTGGGCTAGGAAACTAGTCCTAATATGATGGCATCCAAGAGGGATATAATAAAAAAATTCATAAGTGCATTGAATACTACGAGAAGATTGATTCCTTATGATTGTTTTGAGATATGAAGATGGTGATATGAGAGTCATGCTAGTTGAGTAGTTGTGAATTTGAGAAATATTTGTGTTAAAGTTTGTGATTCCCGTAGCATGCACGTATGGTGAACTGTTATGTGATGAAGTAGGAGCATGATTTATTTATTTATTGTCTTCCTTATGAGTGGCGATCGGGGACGAGCGATGGTCTTTTCCTACCAATCTATCCCCCTAGGAGCATGCGCGTAGTACTTTGTTTTGATAACTAATAGATTTTTTCAATAAGTATGTGAGTTCTTTATGAATAATGTTGAGTCCATGGATTATACGCACTCTCATCCTTCAACCATTGCTAGCCTCTCTAATACCGCGCACCTTTCGCCGGTATCATACACCCACCATATATCTTCCTCAAAACAGCCACCATACCTACCTATCAAGGAATTTCCATAGCCATTCCGAGATATATTTCCATGCTACTTACCATTGTTCCGTTTACTACGACATGCTCCATCATTGTCATATTGCTTTGCATGATCATGTAGTTGACATTGTATTTGTGGCAAAACCACCGTTCATAATTCTTTCACACATGTCACTCATGAGTCATTGCACATCCCGGTACACCGCCGGAGGCATTCATATAGTCATATCTTGTTCTAATTCATGAGTTGTAAGTAAATAAAAGTGTGATGATCATCATTATTAGAGCATTGTCCCAGTGAGGAAAGGATGATGGAGACTATCGGCGTTCTGGGAATGGGGGTCCCCAGACTTGCCTGCCTGCGGCCTGCGGCGTGGCTCGAAGGAGGCCCAGCATGGCCAATCTTCATTAACGCAAGCTCAAGACCCTCGCGAGGGGCCAAGCCTCGCGGGGCGGACGACAAGGAGCTTCCTCAGGCACGGCCTCGTAAGGCTGGCTCATGAGGAGGCGGAGAGTTCAAGGTAGGGTACCTCGCGAGGTGCCCATGAGGCAAGCCATGACGACCAAGGCGCCGATCGAGGCGCCAGCCAGCTTGATGTCCTCCTTTCCTCTTTGGTGCAAAGGGAGCAAGCACAGGAGAGAGCTTCAAGCAAAGGCATCCGTTTCGGTGCAAAAAGACCAAGACCAGCCCAACAGCAGGAAGGGAGTCATTGTGGAGCCCAAGCAGGCGTCATCACCAGAGCTTTTGGCAGGCGAGGACCAACTTTAGTCAGGATAAGTGGACCCGCTGTTCCCCTTCAAAATGGCCAATTGTTGGCGCCCTTCCCGCTTAATATTTGGGAAGAGGCCCAGGGCCTTCGCCTATAAATAGGAGTAGCCACCCCCAGGGGAGAGGGACCCAGGGACCGAGACCCGGATCCTCATCAAGAAACCGGTAGCTAGAGCGACTGAACACCACCTAGCAGTTCATCGCACCCGCCAAGATCAGACCCTCACGAGGCTGTTCTTCCTTGTATTGTTCCTCAACAGCCCTAGAGGCAATCCACCACACCACACACTAGAGTAGGGTATTACACCAGAATGGTGGCCTGAACCAGTATAAATCTCGTGTCTCTTGTGCTGTTTCATTAGTAGTTTAGGTCCCATCGATTGGCCGAGGTGCGAGGCGGTGGAGGTTGGATCTCGCGTGCACCCAGTGTTGAACCTCAAGGGTCTGCGGAACCGAAATCCGACATTTGGCGTGCAGGTAGGGGTGTGCGGAATCCGCCTTCGTCGCCTCGTTCTTCCCGACCACATAACCATGTCGGACGTCCGTCGGGCCCGCGCCGAGCGCCGAGCCGCCCTCGCCTCCCATGTCGCCCAGACAGCTCCCGTCGGCAAGCGCCCTAAATCGTTCCCGTCACCTCTGTCAACGCCGCCACCGGCCCGGCGAAACAAGCAACAAGCATCGTCCAGCACCCGTCCATGAGGGGGCGGCGGAACCGCCACGCCTTCGCTCACCCTGCTGGTTCTTCATCGCGCGCCCAGCGCGGCCATGGAGGCCCGAGCTGCACTCATCGCGGCAAATGAGCTCCTGTGTTGCCGCCCCGTCGATGACGTCTATGAAGAATGGCTCGACCGAGTCGCCGAGCTCGTCGCTAGCCGGGCGCCCGCCACCGTCCATCTCGCTGCACCGCGCCCGCCTTGGCGATAAGCTCCGGGCGCCTCAGCCGCCTCCTCCTCAAGAAGGCGCCTGGCCCCAAAGCGTCACGGCCCTGGCGGAACCCGCTCCGCCAGCGCCAGGCGCAGCAAGAGCAGAGCTTACAAGAAGTTCCTCCCCCACGAGAAGCTGCCCGAGCGCTCCCCGCTCCAGCATGTCAGGACCCTGCGCTGCCTACAGCCAATGGCGCAGGGAGGCCCATAAGACCAAGCTCTCGTCGTCAGAGGCCCCCATGCCACGGCGGGCTACTGCGCCTTCACCTCCGAGCTGCGCAGCGTCGCGTAGCCCGCCAAGTTCAAGCCAGACCTGCCTCCTCGCCTGACGGCACTGGTGACCCTCGGAGTTCCTCCAGCTCTGAGCTGGGCATCAGGCTGCCTTGAGGATGAAAAGGTCATGGCGAAATGGTTTCCCATGGCGCTCAGGGCGGAGCCCGCACTGGCTCCTGAATTTGGCCCAGCACGATCTCTTCTGGGCGAGATCGCACCGATTCATCGCCAACTTTCAGGGTACTCGTGACCGGCCACCCACCGTGGCGACATGCGCCGAATCAAGCAGCAGCCGGAAACCCTGCAAAAGTACATCTAAGCGCTTCAACAACGCATGCGCCTCAAGATCCCGGGGTAGCGGAGGAGGCCATCATCTCGCCTTCTCCGGCGGCGTCGCGACGTCAAGATGAAGGAGGAGCTGGCGATGCATGAAGATCTGTGCACCTCCTTGGAGCTGTTCAACTTGGCGACCAAGTGCGCCGAGGGCTGAGGAGGCGCTCTCCCTCCTCGAGCTGCCTTCGCGGATCCGAAGAAAAGAAGTCAAGGCCAAGGGCGTGAAGCGCAAGGGGCTGCCGTACTTGCGGCGAACCGGACACCAAGCGAGGCGAAGATCAGCCCGAGTCCTCAAGGGCAGTCGATACTGCGTGTACCACGACCTACACCCACAACACCAATGAATGCCAAGAGCTCCGGGCCGTCTGTGAAGGAAGGGTCGGCAGACGCCCGGCGCAGCGACGAGGGGGCTCTGGCCGAGGAGGAGGAAGGAATGCAGGGCGCTGGGAAGACGCGGCCAGCGCCAAGGGTGGCGCGACCAACCTCGCGAGGACCGTTGGCAAGACCCGCCTCGCGAGGGAGACTGGAGGGATCAGCCTCGCGAGGATCGCCCGCAGGGGAACGCATGCCTCCCTCCGCTGCCGCCGCCACCAAGGAGAATTGAGGACCATCATCAGGACGAGGGGGTTGGGGGCTTCCAGGAACCGCGTGCGATCGCCTGCATCCTTCGGGGAGCTCAAGCCCCAGCCTCTCAGCGCATCTTCAAGCAGTTCGCACGCGAAGTGAATGCAGTCCTCCCCAAGCTCGAGGCCACGCGCCCTCTCAGGTGGTCGGCGTGCGCCATCACGTTCAGATCAGCGGATCAGCTCAAGTGCGCGGCCACAGCCGGAGTTCTCCCGATGCTTTGTTCCCCAATCATCAGCAATGTGCTGGTCACCAAGACCCTCATCGACGGCGGGGCAGGACTCAACGTCCTGTCCGTGGAAACATTCAACAATCTTCAAGTGCCTTACAATCAGCTTCAGCCAACCAAGCCTTTCTCCGGAGTCACCGACGGCTCCACGGTCCCGATCGGGCAGGTCCGCCTTCCTGTCACCTTAGGGGCTCGCGACAACTACCACACCAAGCTCGCCGACTTCGGCGTCGCCCACATTCGCTGCCGCTGGCGCCATCCTCGGGTAACGGCGCTGGCCAAATTCATGGTCGTAACCACCACGGCTACGCGTCCTCAAGATGCCAGAAGCGGCGGAGTCATCACGGTGCCCCGTGAAGAGAGAGACGCAGATGTGCTCCACAGGCGAGCCTTTCAGCCACATCACTAGAAGACCTGGACCACAGCAGCAGGAGGCCTCTGAGGCCGCACCAAGAAGAAGAAGACATCGACCGGCCCGGCTCCTCAAGAGGCAGGCCCCTCAGGGCCCGCGCCGGGCCAGGGGAGCCTCCTTCCATCGCATAGGAAAGCGCGCCCGGCGCCCTCCTCAGGCCGGGCTCGGGGGCTCTCCCCTGGAGGGCCGCCGACCTCGCCAAGGTCACGAGGGAGGCGCTTGGGCACCACGTGGAGGCGTGCTTCGAAGCACGTTTCCCATAGCAAGGAGCAAGGCAAGGAGGGCGAACCCTCGGGAGTTCGTCGGCAAGGCCATTCGGGAGCTCTGAGAGTCAAGGGTCATGAGGGCAGCCGCCGCCTACTGTGTGGCCCCCATCCCTGGCGAGGATGGTGGGCTGCGCGTCTGCATCGACATACCAGGGACAACCGAGCCGCGTCTCAAGAGCGCCTCTGGCCCTCGTGAGTGGGACGTTGCCAGGGCCCGCCCCACAGCTATGTGCGCATGCGTCACGGCCTGCCAAACGCGGTTGCTGCGCACCAGCATCTCATGAGGGCCATCCTGGAGGCTCGAGAGGTCCGCACGCCGCAGCCCCTGGCGGAGATGGAGATGGCCTCGAGGAGCCGGCGCCTCTGGATCCTCCCGAGGCCCCGGGCACAGGGGCTCGTGAGATCGGCTCCAGCCCACCGAGTCTGCTACACCAACACCCCTTCGTCCCCAACTTTACCAGGTGACATCTTTAAGTTTTGTTTCCGGCTGGGAGCGCCTTCAGGGCCGCATTATTCCCAGGCTGCGTGGGTCCGTCCCTGCGGCATGTACCCCTTTTATTTCCTGTCATTAGCCTATCCTGTTGGGGGCGCCCCTCGGGCTGCATCATCCCCAAGCCGCTCGGGCCTGTCCCAGCGCCATGTATCCTTCTTACGCTTTCCTTAGGATTATGCTCTAGCTCCACCATGCTTGTTATTTGGTGCCTTTTCCTGGGTGACGGAATCTTGCACGTTAAAGGGGGGGTGCCTGAGCATCGCGACTCAAGGCTCCTACCGGCTCTCCGGCCCTCACCCTCTGGTCTTGTCCATGGCATCGCGACCTGGCTTGCCAACGACGGCTGAGACCAGCCCGAGAGCCGGGACCCGAGGACGTAGAGTTTCGTCATCTAACTCAGCTTAGCGTTAAAGGGGTGCTGAGCATCGCGACTCAGGGCTCCTGGCCCTCCAGCCCTCACCCTCTGGTCTTGTCCATGGCATGCGACACGGCTTGCCGCCGACGGCTGAGACCAGCCCGAGAGCCGGACACGAAGGCGTGGGAGTTGTTTGCATCTAACCCAGCTTATGCGTTAAAGGGGTGCCTAAGCATCGCGACTCAGGGCTCTGGCTCTCCAGCCCTCACCCTCTGGTCTTGTCCATGGCATTGCGACTGGCTTGCCGACGGTGAGACCAGCCCGAGAGCGGGACCGAGGGCGAGAGTTTAGTCATCTAACCCAGCTTGCGTTAAAGGGGGTGCGAGAGCATCGCGACTGGGGCTCCTACCGGCTCTCCGCCCTCACCCTCTGGTCTTGTCCATGGCATCGCGACACAGCTTGCCAGTGATGGTCGAGACCTGCCCGAGAGCCGGACGCCAAGAGCGTGAGCTCCGGCATCCAGCCAAATTGCAGGAACACACTTGAAGATAAGGCCTAGAGCCAGGCGCAACCCGCCTTGAGGTAGGGCCCGTGAGTCCCGCAGCTGGCTCACGGGTGCAGCAGATACACCTCGTCCAGCCCTACCGTGCCAGCCACGTGTCGAGTGGGGCTGTATACGCCTCGGGGCTCCTCGAGGGGCCCCCTCCACGTGCTGATGGAAGCACCATGCTCGGCTGGCTGGCGACACCGCCGAGGAGCGGCTATGCCCGTACGCATGCGGAAGCGCTATGCTCCACGCTGGTGATAAACAACTGAGGGTGGCCTCCGGGTCGCATCAACCTTAGGGAGCCCAGAGCTCAGTGTCCGGCCTCATCGCAACACCTCCCCTCGGGAGCGCCGCGCGAGGGGGCTGGACACGGGGGCTGCACCTGGGTCACGCCCAGACGCACGCCACCCAGCCAGGCCCCCCGGGCCTGGTTCGTCGCACGTCACTCCCCGAGCGGAGCCAAGGTACGAATGTCATTTGAACGTCAAGGGGGACTCCTGAGCATCGTGACTCAGGAGCCTAACTGGTCACATAGCCCCTCACCCCTTAGTTCCGAAAGGCTAACGGCGGTTGAGGTATGTGCGGGGCCGGGCTCTGCAGACTTAGAACGGTTGATCCGCCCACGTCTCACCTCCCTACTTGCTGTTAAATGCGCTAAGGGGACTCTGAGCATCGCGACTCAGAGCCTAACTTGTCACGTAGCCCTCACTCCTTAGTCCCGTCCTGGTTTCGGTCGGGGCTAACGGGCGGCCGAGTATCTTGTGAGGCCGGCTCTGCGGCGTAGAACATAAGCAAGTAGGAAGCATAAATTTCAAGGAATTTAAAAGCAAATATTACAGTTCACACTGTTATCGCAATACCAAATGCAAGTTTAAACGCCTCCCGAGGCATGATACATGTCAGGAATTAAAGGCGGGGACAGGAGCCTGGCAGAGTCACTTGTCGTGGCTGGAGCAGCGCGGAGTGGGTTCGCCTCGTGGAGCGGCAGGGGCAGCAGCGCCTCACCCGGCTTGGTGCTGAAGGCCCGGAACTTCCCCAACAGAGCCTCCGCGCGACCCTTCACAGCCTCGGCAGCGGTAGCTGCATGCTCGCTGCTTGCTGGCTCCAGCAGGCTGTCCAGGTCGACGCTGGGATCGCGAAGGTAGATGTGGGTGAGGACCCGCGTCAGTGCCGCAGAAGACAAGAAACGCGCCTCGGCCTCGGCCGTGGGGCCAAGGCCAAGGGAGACATCTTCAAGAGCGCGAACCAGGAAGGGAAGCAGCTTGGCGGGACCATCCTCGGCGCCGGCCAGCGGACTCTCTAGGCCGCTATCGTAAAGCGTCTTCGGCAAAGAGCGAGCCTTCACCTCCATATCCATGAAGGCCATGCGATCTTCTGCAAGAACCCGCGCCTTGTCGTCCAGCTCGCCCTTCCTCGCCTCCAGCTCCTGCTCCAGCGCGCCTAGGTGGTTGCGGCGCTTCTTGAGCCTTGCCTCCTGGTCCTTGACGGCAGCCTCGCGAGCCTTCATGCTTTCCTCCTGCTCCTGGCGGAGGCGGGCCTCCTCGGCAAGCTGGTTCTGCAGGCCCTTCAGCTCGCTCTCCAGCGTCTCACAGCGACCTTGGATGCTATCTGCCTCCCCTAGGGCACTATCGCGGGCAATCTTCGCCTCACGGACAGCCTGCTTCTCCTCGTCGCAAGCCGTCGAGGCCTGAACCAGCGCCGCTCGAATCGAAGCGTCAGAGTGAATCCAGCCAGAGGCCAACTCCAAGCGCCCGACAACCAAGTGAGGGTCAGCGCGCAGAAGATCTTGCCGCAGCCGGTCGAATTCAGCAGCAGCACGATCCAGGACAGTGGGAGGAGTCGGAGAGACAGCAGTTGGTGGAGTAGGAGGAGAGGGCGGCAGCGTAACCACGAGATCGTGGCGGGACTGCTGCGCCCCAACAGCTATGGCGGCGGCATCAGGCAAGGACACCTCGGGAGTCGCTTGGGCCATGGGGGCTGGGCTCTCCCCAGCCAGCTCCGCCAGGCCTCGCGAGGATGACAGGGCAGGAGAGGACCGTGTCTTGCCATCGCCTTCCTTCGCAGGCAGAGGCGCTGCCCCAGATGAAGCCTCAGGAGCTCCCTTCAGCTTCTTCGCCGCAGGCGCCAGCCTAGCCAAGAGATACATATATCAAGCCTCGGCGACAAAGCAAGGAATAAAACAAGAATCAAGCACTTGTTCGCCATTTCATGAGCTCGAGCAACCTCGACCATACTTGAAGCCCGAGAGCCGGCTGGGGATCAGCTTCAAGGGGCCGGGAGCAGGAGGCGCGTCTGCGGATCGCCACAGGGCCGGGCAGACCAGCGGGGACCATCGATCCGGTCCTTCCCGGGATCGGGGCAGGCTTCTGCCTCCTGCTCATCCTCATCCTCGTCGTCGTCACTCTGGGGAGGCGGAGAGTGCGGACCTGCGCCGAAGGGAGTAGCCCTTGACTCCGCCCCGAATCAACCCCTCTCCGGCTCTCTTTCCTCCTCCTCTTGGCTGGAGCGATGAGGACACGTCCACAGGTCCTCTGGAGCCTCCACGGCACGGGCCCATCCCATTGAAAGCGGCATGGGCCCCACTACCTCCCAATCCTCGCTTGAAGGAACAAGGCGCGGGCGCCCTCCAGTCTCGCCACATCGCCCCAACCAAGGACTGGAGGACCGCCGCCAGATCCTCGTCGGCCAGACCACGGGCTCGAGTGAGGCCTCCTAGCAGGCAATCTTGAGCACGACGAAGCGGAGGCGATTGATGCTCCACGAACTCCCTCGGCCAGCGGCCTTGCAGTCAGCGCCCGCCCGCCACGCCCGCCCGGCTTGATTCGTCCATCTTCTCGGCCACCAGCTACCAGCTGGGATCCGAAGCTCCACTCGGGACCGGTCGTGGAGCCCGTGGGGTGCTCCGTGGGCAGAATCAGCCGAGGGTGGATCGCCACATCCACCAAGACCCACTTGCTCTGAAGCCCTCAATCCGCTTCCTGTGGTTTGAAATGGCAATGTCTCCGCCAGACAACGATGAAGTCGGCGCCTGAGGCGGAACCACGGAGGTTCGGAGGAGAAATAGTGGCGCAACAAGGCCACGAGGGCTTCACCCCAACATGGGCCTCGCAATAGTAAGCGAAGATTGCGAGAAGAAGGGCGGAGTTGGGATGGAGGTGCAGAGCTTGAATGTTGTAGTGACAGAGGACGGAGAAGAAGAACTCAGAAAAGGGAGGCACCAGACCAGCAATGATGGCGCTCACGAAGAACGGGTAGAAGGTACTCCCCCAACCCTCAGGGGCGGCGGAGCCGGCCTTGAACGCCTCCGTTCCGTTGATGCCCTGCGCCTCTGCCATCCGGCGCACCAGGGCGAGGCTCGCCCCTGACACATTGGGCGTGTCCAAGGCAAGAGAGTACCAAGCTCCGGTCGGGGCTTGGCGAGGCGCCATGACTGGCTAGGGCACGCAGGCGGAGTGGATCTGAAGATCTTGGAAGCAGAGAGAGAGGCGCAAGAAAGGGATCTGAGCAGCAAGCGGAGAAAGTAAAGGAGGCAAGGAAGATGCCGCTCTGTTATCAACTCACGCTTGTTGCAGAGGCGCACGCATCCAATCAACCGCCATGGCGCCAAGGTCGCAGGCTGTTAGGGCCCATGACGCTTCACACTGCCCTTTGCCTCTCTGCTCGGCCAAGTTGGGGCGCCGTGGGCCCGGGCTCTTGTCGGCGTGCGGGAGCGGGGTCCCCAGACTTGCTCGCTGCGGCACTGTGGCGTGGCTCGAAGGAGGCCCAAGACGACCCATCTTCATCAGCGCAAGCTCAAGACCCTCTAGAGGCCAAGCCTCATGGGCGGACGACAAGGAGCTTCCTCGAGCACGGCCTCGTCAGGCTGGCTCATGAGGAGGCGGAGAGTTCAAGGCAGGGTACCTCGTGAGGTGCCCATGACGCATAACCATGATTTGCACCAAGGGCGCCCGGTCGAGCGCCGACCCATGATGATGTCCTCCTTTCCTCTTTGGTGCAAAGGAGCAAGCGCGGCGAGAGCATCAACCAAAGGCATCCGTTTGGTGCAACAAGACCAAGACCAGCCCAGCGGCAGGAAGGGAGTCATTGTGGAGCCCAAGCGAGCGTCATCACGAGCTTTTGGCGGCGAGGACCAACTTTAGTCAGGATAAGTGAACCCGCTGTTCCCCTTCAAAATGGCCAATTGTTGGCGCCCTTCCCGCTCAATATTTGGGAAGAGGTCCAGGGCCTTCGCCTATAAATAGGAGTAGCCACCCCCAGGGGAGAGGGACCCAGGGACCGAGACCCGGATCCTCATCAAGAAACCGGTAGCTAGAGCGACTGAACACCACCTAGCAGTTCATCGCACCCGCCAAGAACAGACCCTAACGAGGCTGTTCTTCCTTGTATTGTTCCTCAACAGCCCTAGAGGCAATCCACCACACCACACACTGGAGTAGGGTATTACACCACAATGGTGGCCTGAACCAGTATAAATCTCGTGTCTCTTGTGCTGTTCCGTTAGTAGTTTAGGTCCCATCGATTCGGCATGGTGCGAGACGGTGGAGGGTTGGATCTCCGCGCGCACCCCAGTGTTCGAACCTCAAGGGTCTGCTGGAACCCTAAATCCGACAGAGACTATGATTCCCCCACAAGTCGGGATGAGACTCCAGACGAAAAAAAAGAAAAAAGAGGCCATAAAAAGGGAGAAAAGGCCCAAAATAATAATAATAATAAACAAAAAATGAGAGAAAAAGAGAGAAGGGACAATGCTACTATCCTTTTACCACACTTGTGCCTCAAAGTAGCACCATGATCTTCTTGGCAGAGAGTCTCCTATGTTATCACTTTCATATACTAGTGGGAATCTTCCATTATAGAACTTGGCTTGCATATTCCAATGATGGGCTTCCTCAAAATGCCCTAGGTCTTTGTGAGCAAGCGAGTTGGATGCACACCCACTTAGTTTTTTTTGTTGAGCTGTCATACACTTATAGCTCTAGTGCATCCGTTGCATTGCAATCCCTACTCACTCACATTGATATCTATTGATGGGCATCTCCATAGCCCGTTGATACGCCTAGTTGATGTGAGACTATCTTCTCCTTTTTGTGTTCTCCACAACCACCATTCTATTCCACCTATAGTTCTATGTCCATGGCTCATGCTCATGTATTGTGTGAAGATTGAAAAAGTTTGAGAACATCAAAAGTATGAAACAATTGCTTGGCTTGTCATCGGGGTTGTGCATGATTTAAATACTTTGTGTGATGAAGATAGAGCATAGCCAGACTATATGATTTTGTAGGGATAGCTTTCTTTGGCCATGTTATTTTGAGAAGACATGATTGCTTTGTTAGTATGCTTGAAGTATTATTGTTTTCATGTCAATATTAAACTTTTGTCTTGAATCTTATGGATCTGAATATTCTTGCCACAATAGAGAAGATTACATTGATAAATATGTTAGGTAGCATTCCACATCAAAAATTCTGTTTTTATCATTTACCTACTCGAGGACGAGCAGGAATTAAGCTTGGGGATGCTGATACCAACGTATCTATAATTTTTTATTGTTCCATGCTATTATATTATCTGTTTTGGATGTTTATGGGCTTTATTAAACACTTCTATATTATTTTTGGGACTAACCTATTAACCCAGAGCCCAGTGCCAGTTCCTGTTTTTTCCCTTGTTTCGGTGTTTCCAAGAAAAGGAATATCAAACGGAGTCGAAACGGAATGAAACCTTCTGGAGAAGTTATTTTTGGAAAGAAAGCAATCCGGGGGACTTGGAGTCCATGTCAAGGAAGCAACGAGGAAGGCACGAGGCAGGGGGGCGCGCCCACCCCCCCTGGGCGCGCCCTCCACCCTCGTGGGCCCCTCGTGGCTCCCCTGACGTATTTCTTCCACCTATATATATCCATATACCCAAAAACCTTCAAGGAACAGAATAGATCGGGAGTTCCGCCGCTGCAAGCCTCTGTAGCCACCAAAAACCAATCGGGACCTGTTAGGCACTCACGGAGGGGGAACCCTCACCGTGGCCATCTTCATCATCCGGTGTTCTCCATGACGAGGAGGGAGTAGTTCACCCTCGGGGCTGAGGGTATGTACCAGTAGCTATGTATTTGATCTCTCTCTCTCGTGTTCTTGATTTGGCACGATCTTGATGTATCGTGAGCTTTGCTATTATAGTTGGATCTTATGTTGCTTCCCCCCTCTACTCTCTTGTAATGGATTGAGTTTTCCCTTTGAAGTAATCTTATCGGATTGAGTCTTTAATGATTTGAGAACACTTGATGTATGTCTTGCCGTGCATATCTGTGGTGACAATGGGATATCACGTGACTCACTTGATGTATGTTTTGGTGATCAACTTGCGGGTTCCGCCCATGAATTATGCATAGGGGTTGGCACACGTTTTCGTCTTGATTCTCCGGTAGAAACTTTGAGGCACTCTTTGAGGTTATATGTGTTGGTTGAATAGATGAACTGAGATTGTGTGATGCATATCTTATAATCATACCCACGGATACTTGAGGTGACATTGGAGTATCTAGGTGACATTAGGGTTTTGGTTGATTTGTGTCTTAAGGTGTTATTCTAGTACGAACTCTAGGGCTGTTTGTGACACTTATAGGAATAGCCCAACGGATTGATTGGAAAGAATAACTTTGAGGTGGTTGCGTACCCTACCATAATCTCTTCGTTTGTTTTCCGCTATTAGTGACTTTGGAGTGACGCTTTGTTGCATGTTGAGGGATATTTATATGATCCAATTATGTTATTATTGTTGAGAGAACTTGCACTAGTGAAAGTATGAACCCTAGCCCTTGTTTCCTACCATTGCAGTACCATTTACGCTCACTTTTACCACTTGTTACCTTGCTGTTTTTATATTTTAAGATTACAAAAACCTATATCTACCATCCATATTGCACTTGTATCACCATCTCTTCGCCGAACTAGTGCACCTATACAATTTACCATTGTATTGGCTGTGTTGGGTACACAAGCAAGGTTGGAAAAGGCGGTTGGCGTAAGCGAGGCGGTTGGACTTCGCCTAGTGCCTAGGCGGTGCCTAAGAGCCCTAGGCGCGACCTAGGCGATAATATAGTTTTTACTTGTAGTGTATTTGTTATTATTATATGGGTGTTGATATTAATTTGGGGCATATAAATAAGTTAATTACCGTCTACTACCATTGGAATATAACCCGTTTGGCATATCAGTGCAGTATGTGGCATGATTTCTTGCTTGGGTAGGCAATTCCTTGCTTGCCCTGCCTAGACCTCCATTTATGCCCTAGGCGAGGCGTTTGGCCATTGCCTAGCGCCTAGGCGTGCCTAAGCGCCTTCTAGGCACTGCCTTTTCCAACAGAGTACACAAGAGACTCTTTGTTATTTGGTTGCAGGGTTGCTTGAGAGAGACCATCTTCATCCTACGCCTCCCACGGATTGATAAACCTTAGGTCATCCACTTGAGGGAAATTTGCTACTGTCCTACAAACCTCTGCACTTGGAGGACCAACAACGTCTACAAGAAGAAGGTTGCATAGTAGACATCACCTACCCGCACACCGTTTTTGGACCTGGCCCAACAACGTGTCACGCTTATGTGTGGCCCAGGCCCGGGGGCTCCTGTCGGTGTACAAAAAGAGGGGTGCGTTTTTGTACCCCTATACCTGTGCACGGGCAGTCGGAGTCACGCCTACGGTCACGCCAAGCAGAACAGGGGAGGTGAGCCAAGGTAAGACCAAGGCCCAAGATAATAAGAGCAACGCCAAGGCCAAGACCACAAAGAGCAGAGGGACGAAGCAGGTTCCCCCGGCAAGACCCTTGCCGAGGCAGCCTTAGCAGCCCCGGCAAGACCCTTGCCGGGGCAGCTCGCCCCACACCAACAGAGCGAGCCACCCTTGAGCCCACGGTCCGCGACGCCATCATCCACGTTGGGTCAGGGCTCGAGAGACACCTTCGTGGTGGCATGCAAATATTTGTGAAGATATATTCAAGATCAGATGAGGATTAGAAGACGACTATCCTTGGCAAGATCCTTGCCGAGGAAGACCACCATACCCCTATCAAGGCCCTTGCCGGAGACGACAGCGCGCCACAGCAAGACCCTTGCCGGGCCACCCGGCAAGGCTCTCACCAAGGACGCCAGCAGGGCCACCCCCAGGCCCACGCCAACTAAGCTTCCACCGCCATTCACATGCAGCTGCCAACCCAACCAGCTGGGCGGGCACCTGCGTGGCAACATGCAGTTCCCAGGCCAACTCATCGAGCACCAGCGTGGCGGCATGCAGATCTTCGTGAAGGCTCTGCCACTGCACCACCTCAGCTGCCTTCCTGCCTACATGGCACCGCACGCCTCCTTTGGAGAGGCGCATCTTTGAAGCGAGGGAGGCGGTGGACGGACGGGACAGGCCTCGCCCGTCCCCAATAAAGCAAGGGACACCTAAGCTATGCATTAAATCGTCTTGTCACATGTCTGACGATAAGCTCAGGGCATCAGACGCCTTTCCACCTCCAGTGTGCCACTATGGTAGCCCCTTTCAACTATAAAAGGAGGCCCATGGCATACTGGAGAAGGATTCGGCTCTCTCGAACCACACACTAACCACAGCTAGTTCGAGAGCTCAAGAACTCTCTGAAATACATCCACCAAAGCAGGACTAGGGTTTTACGCATCCTCGCGGCCCGAACCTGGGTAAACGATCCTTGTGCTGGCTACTAACCATGCTCTTCTCGCAACCCCGCGCCCCGGCAACCGTAGTAGGGATTCTCGTGATCCCATAGGTGTCGTTCCACACCGACACCTAGGTACATGTCATCATCAGGGTCGGCTCTCTCAAGTACTTAGGGCCAAACACAACAATGACAGCCTTGCAGAACTTGTGCATGTAGTCTAGGCATGTAGACTCGCTCATGCGAACGTACTCATCAACGAGATCATCGGGCACTCCGTACTCAAGCATCCAGATGGCTGCAGTGCATTTCTGATAAGATGAGAAGCCAATCTTTTCAAGGGCATCCTCTTTGCAATCGAAATAGTTATCGTATCCGACCACCCCCTCTCTAATATGGTTGAAAAGATGCCCACTCATACGGAAACGCCGCCGGAATTTCTGATGTTTGAACAGCGGGTTGGTTGTGTCAAAGTCACTACTAGGAAAAGCACTATAGCTAACATGGACATTAAAGGCGCAACATGTATGTGGTGCGCCACTGCTATATAGCAGTGGCGCACCAGATACAGGTGCACCATTAGTGTCCTCATTACTAATGGCGCACCACCCACAAGGTGCGCCATTACTAACATTTTTTTCCAAAACTATTAATGGAGCACCAAGGCAAAGTGCGCCAGTACTAACAATTTTATTTCTTTTTTTTTCAAAACTAGTAATGGCGCACCAGGGTACAGTGCGCCATTACTAGTTAAAACTAGTAATAGCACACCACAACCACGGTGCGCCACTACTAACATTTTTTTTGCAAAACTAGTAATGGCGCACCACGTAACAGGTGCACCATTAGTAACCAGGGTTACTAATGGCGCATTATTATGTGGTGCGCCATTGGTAACCTGAGAGCAGCTAGATATTTTGGACAGCCACCTACCACACTCACTTTCCCCACTTCATTCTCTCCACCTCCTCCTCCAAGCTTGTCTCGGCTACCTCCTCCTCCTCACCTCATTTTCACCATAGATTCACCCAAATTAAGTGGTTAAATTACCTTTTTTTATAGGTAAGTAAGGGGAAAGCTTTCTTTATGTTATAGATCTACTTTTTTCTACCTCCAACAACGTGCACATGCACTTTTTATGGCCTAGATCTACGTATGTTTGTGGTGTTGCATATGTTTGTGGTGTTGCATATGTTTGTGTTTGCAGGTACCAGTATTTGAAATGCGGTAGTTGCCAATATTTTGCCGGAATGTTGATTCATTTCCGTTTCGGCAAGAATTTGGCACTATGCATTCTTTTTGGTCCTATTTTTCGGCAAAGTCATGCCAAATTTTTTCTTGGTTCTAAAATATCGTTTTGCTCTACCTGCAGGTGACCATGGTCCGCATAATGACCGAAGGCATCGTGAATAGGTTTTTGAGCTCTGCGAAGGCCGAAATGCTTCAAAAGAACAAGACGGAGATAAGATGTCCGTGTCTAAGATGCAAGCTGAAGAGCCTTATTATGGACCTGGATTCCGAACAGGTGTGGGACCACCTGCTCTTGCATGGTTTCGTGGATGGCTATCGGTGGAAAGGTGATGAAGATAACTATGAAGTCGTCCATGGGGGCCAGGCAAGAAATGAGGAAGGGCAGCAAGACAACCACCGCGGCGAGGGCGGGCGAGAAGACGAAGAATCTCCAGGACATGATCATGATGGTGATGCAGTACACTGTCATCATGTAGAAGATGCCGGACATGATGATGAGGAAGATCAAGACGAAGGGCATGATCATGAAGATGAAGATGACAGAGCAGACGACGATGGACCATCGATGGGCTGGGTGTAGGACCCTCATATTCAAGAGCTGCTTCTCAAGCAGACGGATAACACAAGAGCTGCCGCCCGAGAGAAAGCCAAGATGGATCAATTGAAGATAGACGCGGTTACTCCATTGTATGAAGGATGCAGGCCCGAGGATACCCGCCTGAAAGTAACGCTCATGGCTCTGGAGATGAAGGTAAAACACAAAATGACCGACGCATGCTTCGACGAGAACATGTCATTCTGGCATGAACGTCTTCCCAAGGGGAACAAGTGCCCGACCATTTTCGAGGAGGCGAAGAAAATCATGTGTCCTCTGGATTTACCGCACATGAAATACCATGTGTGCATGAATAATTGCATCATTTATCGGGATGAGCACGTGGAGTCTACCATATGTCCGGTGTGCGGCGTCACTCGATACAAGAAGAGGAAGAAAGCTCCTCGAAAAGTGGAGTGGTACTTTCCGATCACTCCTAGTCTGCAGTGGTATTTCGTGGACCCTAATATAGCAAAGCTCCTGCGTTGGCACGCGGATAGGGAGGAGAAGAAGCGAGAAGATGACGAAAATGATCCGGAGATGAATAAAAAAGACAAGATGTTGAGTCACCCTAAGGATGCGCGCCAGTGGCAAGCGTTGAACTCCGAACACCCAGAATTTGGGGACGATCCAAGGAACATCATGCTGGGCGCGAGCACCGATGGAGTCAATCCGTTTGGAAGCCAGAGAAGCACACATAGCACCTGGCCTATGTTTGTGTGGATGTACAACCTTCCCCCTGGTTGTGCATGAAGAGGAAGTACATTCACATCAGTATGCTAATTGAAGGGCCGAAACAACCAGGGAACGACATCAATCTATGTCTGGGGCTGCTGAAAGAGGAGCTAGACACGCTGTGGAAAATGCCAGCCAATACGTGGGACGCCGCAGAGAAAGAATATTTCCCTATGAGAGTCGCACTGCTCTTGACCGTGCACGACTATCTCGGTTAATGATATCTCGCGGGGCAGGTGGTCCACGGATTTTCTGGATGCGTCAGGTGCATGGATGATACAACGTATCACCAGCTAGATAGAGATCCCGGGTCTTCGAAAACCGTGTTCATGGGACATCGAAGGTGGCTTCACGACGATGACTCATGGAGAAAACGCAAGGATATGTTCGATGGTGAAACCAAACCCTAAAGATGCCCGCGTATGAGGAGCGGCAAGGAGATAGACGAGCTGTTGAAAAATTGGAAAGATTGCCCACTGCCGGGAAAGAAGCAAAAGGCGCCAGAGCCGGGAAAGAAGCGAAAGGCGCCAGAGCCGGTGCTGAAGGTATGGAAAACGAGGTCTGTTTTCTGGGACTTGCCGTACCGGAAGATCCACCGTGTGCCTCACAGCCTTGATGTCATGCATATCACGAAGAACGTGTGCGAGAGTCTGCTTGGTACCCTGCTCAACATGCCAGAGAGGGCCAAAGATGGGCCGAAAGCATGGGCAGACTTGAAATCAATGGGCATTAGGGAGGAGCTTCACGCTAATGATGATGATGATGAGGTGAAGCAGGACACGGAAAGTCGTCGCAAAGGCAAAAAGGCCAAGAAGACCGGAAATTACTACCCTCCCGCGTGCTTCACTATAAGTCAGGAGGAGATCGAGCAGTTTTTCACCTGCCTCATAGGAGTAAAACTTCGTTACGGTTACGCGGGGAAGATAAGCAGATACCTAGACTCAGCGAAGCAGAAGTTCAGCGGGATGAAGTCTCACGACTGTCACGTGCTGATGACGCAGATCCATGGGATCATGGACGCACACGTCCGTGAAATGCTATTTGGCCTATGCAACTTTTTCGACGTCATCTCCCGGAAGTCGGTTGGAGTGAGGCAACTCAGAAGGCTACAGGAAGAGATCGTGGTGATACTATGCGAGCTTGAGATGTACTTCCCGCCCGCATTCTTCAATGTTATGGTGCATCTGCTGGTCCATATCGTGGAGGATATCATCCAACTTGGGCCGACGTTCCTGCACAGCATGATGCTGTTCGAAAGGATGAATGGTGTCATCAAAGGATACGTTCACAACATGTCACGTCCAGAGGGAAGCATAGTAAGGGGCTTTCTGACCGAAGAGTGCATCTCCTACTGCACGAATTATCTAGCCATCAAGAATCCCGTTGGTCTGCCCGTCAACAGGCACCTCGGCAGGCTCGCTAGATGGGGTCGCCGTGAAATGCATGTCGACTTTGAGGGTCGACTCGCGGCCGACTTTGAAAGAGCAAACCTAGTCGCCCTGCAACACATAGACGTGGTCGATCCTTGGGTGGTACAACACAAAACCTTTATTGAGAAGACATACAATGACCGAGGCCAACAGAGGACGGACGGAGAAGCTTCTGTCGTACCCTTTACATGAGGATTCTTCCGCGGAAGAAAAACTCATATTCGCCTTGTCACAGGGCGCCGAGCACAACCTGATGATCTATGAGGCGTACAATATCAACGGCTACACATTCTACACCGAGGGAAAGGACATGAAGAGCGATGGTTATCAGAACTCCGGGGTAACGATGGAATCCTACACCGGTAACGACAAGGACAGATACTACGGAAGGATCGAGGAGATCTGGGAGCTGAGCTACGCTGGAGAGAAGGTCCCGATGTTCCGTGTCAGTTGGGCCAAGAGCGTCCTAAAAGAAGACCGTATTTCACCACCATGGTTATACCTGAAGCCAAACCCAAGACCGCGGGCGCAAACGTCACCACAAAAAATGAGCCATGGGTACTGGCTTCCCAAGTGGACCAATGCTTCTTCATTACTGACCCGTCAAAGCCCAGTCGTGTTGTCGTGAGGAGAGCCAAAAGGAAGATCATCGGAATGGATGGAGTCGCCAATGAGCAAGACTTCGACAAGTACGGCGACCCGAAGATGGAACATGACGACGACGATGAAGTGACATACACCACAAGAAGAAGCAGGACATCCGTTCAATAGAAGAACTCCATTTGCGAAAAAGAAGGGCAAGAAGATTGTGAAAAGATAGCTAGCTAAGATCGATTGTATTTAAATCGTAGTCTTCATTTCTCGATTGTATTTCGACATATTGAAATGATATTTCTTCTGTTCTAGTCCTCATGAATATTTATTTATGTTTATTATGGTAATGAATTTCTAACTCACAAAAAGTATTGAATTTGTTAATATTTTTGAACTCATGAATATTTTTAAATTTCATGGGCACTTTTGAATTCATGAATATTTTTTCAAATTTGATGATATTTTTCATATTCATAAATGTTTTACCAATTCACAAATGAATGCAACTAAAATCCAAAAAATATTGATGATATTTTAAATAACAAATTTGATGATATTTTTCATATTCATAAATATTTTGAAATAAAAATTTAATGATATTTTTTCACATTCATAAATGTTTTCAAATTTGATTGTCATTTTCTAAAAAATTATTAGATGCAACTAGAAATAAATAAAAAAAAGTTACTAATGGCGCACCAGGAGAAGGTGCGCCATTGCTATCAATGTACTTATGGCGCACCCCTAGGAGGTGCACCATTGGTATACCAATTTTTATGATTTTTTTCAAATATTTTCAAATAAAAAATTTGATGATATTTTCCAAGAACAAATTTGATGATATTTTTTCATATTCATAAATATTTTCAAATAACAAATTTGATGATATTTTTTCACATTCATAAATGTTTTCAAATTTGATCGTCATTTTCTAAAAAAATTATTAGACGCAACTAAAAAAATAATAATAGTAAAGTTACTTATGGCGCACCCCTCGGTGGTGCGCCATTGCTATGGATGTACTTATGGCGCACCCCTGGGTGGTGTGCCATTGCTAACCTTCCCCTCTGTCCCTTTCCCCTCGCCAGATCGACCCCCCTCCCTCTTCCTCCGCCGCCAAATCGATCCCCTCCTCCCCTCCTCGCCCCCACCCGCTCTCCATCGCCGCCAACGACCCCCGCCGACAAGGAGAAGCAACAGCGCGTCCACCTCGCCAAGGAGCAGCAGCCACCTCCGGCCGTCTCTAATTGTGCGTGGCCCCGTCGTTGTACATCGCCGTCATTCGTCGCCTCTCTGGTCCGTCCACGGCCTCCCCGACCACGTCCCCGGCTTCGTGGTGAGCTTCTCCTCCGGATCCCCCTTTACTTTGCCTCGATTCGTCACCGTTTGCCATCCCCGAGCTCACCCGAGCTCTTTGGTACGCGTGTATGTGCGTGCGCGTGGCTGTCGTTGCTGCCGTTGCCATGTTGACCTGCTGCCGCTGCTGCACCGTGCCCCCACCGTGCCTGTCGTCGCCCACAGCCGCCCACGCCCTCTCCTGGCTGGGCCTCACGCGCGCCCGTTGCTGCTACTCTGCTTCTGCTGCTCGCGTGCTATTGCTTCTGCCTATAGCGCCGCTGCCGCTGCTGCTTTTCCTTCCTGCTGCTCCGGTCATCGCCGCTGCTCTTGCACTGCTGCTGCTCTTGCTTGTTGCGCCGCTGCTTCTTTGCTAGTGTTGCCTGCTGCCCCTAGCTACTGCTGCTACTAATGGCCATGGCCGAGAGTGTGTGTGGTGTCTGCAGGTAGATATGTGTGCTATTTTCTGTAGCCACTATGGCCCTGATTTTTCCGGTGGGGGTAGTTACTAGTTGCCATCGTGCCTGTGTTGCCATACGTTCGCGCTAGCTAGATTTTTGTAATTCAGTGGTGTGATTCGTTAGGGTTATTGTTGTATAGGTACCAGAGTTGAGGATGCACAATGAATTCAGAGCAAAGAGCCCTCACCAGAGAGCATGCATTATGTTTTCTCAGTTTTTGTAATAGTTCCCAATGTACATGTACAGGGTTCATAGAACATGCGTCATGTACTAATTGTTTAATTTTTGAGATTTTTCTATACACAAGTTCTTTTAGGATGGTTTTTATGTAATTTTTGACTGATTGGGCTCTATCAATCAGTGTGTGCTCCGGTTTTAGGTGTTATGTAGTTAAATGATGGCTGTTCTCTGTTCTGTTTTTAGTAATTCAGTTTCAGTAATTCTTCAGATCATCGTCACGTTTGTTTTCGTATCATTGTTCAGAGAGATGTTCAGAGTGTTGACTCATCAGTCTCTTGATGAAAATGTGTCTTTAACTCTTGATCTCTATATCATTATTCAAAGAGTTGACTCATTAGTCAATTCTCAGAT
This sequence comes from Aegilops longissima, assembly GCA_021605205.1. NCBI lineage: Eukaryota > Viridiplantae > Streptophyta > Magnoliopsida > Poales > Poaceae > Aegilops > Aegilops longissima. Next base: position 96,587,332 of record CM038677.1, on the reverse strand, counting down.
AGTATGCACCATTGTACAGTTTGTTCATTCAATCATAAGATACTATTTTTATCATGCATTCATATTTTATGTTTGACTTCCCCTGTCAAAGAGTGGCGTCAGTTGCAGGTAATAGTATGTGTCATTATCTTCAGTCTGCAGCAAGTGCCATTTTTACTCATGGACATTTAATTACAGGCAGCAACCTCATGTGTGTGGATAGCATCCAGTTTGAACCTACCCACCCCCTCCAGAGAGATGTGCGGCTAGCTGTGATTTTTTATATGCTACTATGAAGGGTCAATGCTAGTGTAAAGGGTAGTAGTTGTTGAATTATATGGATTTTTGCTATTCTGAAGGATCAATGCTACTGTGAAGGGTCAATGTTAGAGCCCTATCCCGCCTCTTACCTAGAGCAGAGGACACTATTAACCCAGTCCTACTATCATCACTATTCATGAACAAATTAGCGTGTAGTTGTCTCTAAGGGTCTGTTTGCTTTATTTGCCTTGATTGTGATATATATTGACCTGTGATCTTGTAGTTTCTTTGAAGTTTGATTTATTACTGTATAAGGAAAACTATGGCCCTTGAGATTTAGTATAACTTGCGAAGAAAAGTTGCATACTCACATAGTATTCAGGTGGTTGATTGAATTAGGTATTTGATAGATGGACTCCATTTCAATTGTAGATAATCTATCATGTCAATAGTTGATGAAATAATACTGTTTTTGTATCGATCCAGGAAAAGGTGTTTTCTGATCAAACAAAATTCAAAGGAGATAATATTATTATATCATCTCATTCTAGCCCGTATGACTTTTACAACTAGAACAATGTTAACACGCGAGTATCCCTCGTTAAAGGTATTTGACTCTATAAATCATACTGATGTTGACTCTATAAATCATACTGATACTGATGTTAAAGGTATTTCTAGCAAAACCTGAAATGCTAGATCGATTGATTTTTCTGAGCTGTTTGTGCTCCCTGCATTTTTCAGCTCTCATTTTTAGTGGAGTTATTGAATTATATGCTCTTATGGGACATGTTTTACGTGTTGATCCATCAATTGATCACATTGTGAAAGACTTGTAAAGATGATGATCATCTTTTGCAGAAAACAATTTCTGTAAACACGTCAGTAACTTTGCTAGTTTGCTGGGTTTTGTCTCTGACCATCGTGTCGTGATGATTTTGTAGGTACCCCGAGAGGCCCTTGAGTTTGCCGGAATGTCGATTAACTTCCGTTCCGGCAAATTCGGGTGCTTCATATGTCCTATTTTCAGCAAAGGTCATGCTGAAATTTTCCGTGAATTTTAGCATGACTTTGCTAAAAAATAGGACATATGGGGTACTTGCGACTAATGCATGGGCCGGGGTATCGTAGTACTTAATTAAGTAGGATCAACTGCCTCTTGTGTTATACATATAGAAGTGTGATATGTTTACTGTCTCTTGGTGTTTGTCCTTAATTAAGTAGGATCAAGAATTAAGTAGGACTAGTTCTGAATAGCTTCTATCAACGGCTGATATGTTTACTGTCTCTTGGCTAATAGTTCTGAATAGCTTCTATCGACAAACCCTAAATGATAAAATCTTAGCTTTTAGGATGCCTCAGTGTCGACAAACCCTAAATGATGAGACCACGATAATTCCTCACAAACCAACCCTTAAATAACAATGAGCCACTATGTCGTCACCCTTGAAGCCTTGCGGGCATTTGCGGCCCTTAGATAATTCCTCACAAACCAAGTTTTTGACCAAATTTTTTTCCTATTTAGAGCGAAACATGGCCCACAACGATGAGGCCGGCGGTTCGGGCAAGGTATTCTGGGAGCTGTCCCAGGAGATGGAGGAAGAACCTCACCGCTATGAGGATGCCGCGGAAGACATCGATCCTGACTACACAACCCCTAGTGGCGTCGGGGATGACACCACTGATGGTGCCGCCGAGGATGCCACCACTGATGATGGCAGCGCACGCACAGATGGCAGCCAACCGAAGAGGCAACGGAAGGACCGACGCCCAAACGTGCTCGACATCGTCAAGGAGGAATTTACTGAAGTGTCCTCCGAGGGGCATCCAATGGCGCCCAAAGAAATAGTCAAGGGGTACGCGGGACAGCTTGGGTGCATTCTCCGGAGCACCATCTGGATCAACACCGAGAACCTAAGGCATCGTGACCGAGGGAATTTGCGCAACCTCCTCTTCACGAAGCTGCACGAATGATACAAGTTCCCCGGTGACTTCGCAAACACATGCCTCTCAGGGAATAAAGTGAACAGTGCCGCCCTCACGATGAAGAGCACGACCCTAGCTAGTTGGAGAGCCGCGGTGAAGAGAATGATTGAAAAAGGTGATAGTTATGGGAAGATCAAGGAGAAAAATCCTTCGATTAGCGAAGCTGACTACCTGGAGTTCAAGATCAAGTGAGAGAGCAACGCAACCGTGGAATCAAGTTAGTGGGGGAAAGATATGCGGGACTTGAACTTAGGGGTCCACAAACTCGGTCCCGGCGATTACAGAGTGGCGGAACCTATATGGGACAAGGAGAAAACGGAGTGTGCCGAGCAAGGCCTACTACCCCTCTTCGAGAAATACCGTGACAAGCAGACCAGGAACTATGTCAGGGCCCGGTACAAGATTGACCCGGTAACCAAGGAGCTTACCACAGATCCGAAGACCAAGGCACTTGAGCTTGTTCTGGTAAGGAATACACCCCCACGTAATTAGCTCCATATGGTTGCATTCTAATTAATGAAGCCAAATTTCTAAATGGTTCACGTTCCTTCCGCAGGACACTGAAAGCAGAAAAGGGGTCGTCTCGAGCTCCCCTTCGGCGCCTTTAAATAGGGCGTTGAACGTAATGAAAAACAAGGATAAGCTCAGTAAGCCGTCGTCAGCTGGTCGTGTGGCCGGCAAAGGCTTGTCACGAAATGGTCGGAATACTATACCGCTCGGGCGAAAAAAGAGAAAGACCAGGTCGGAAAGCCAGGAGCGTGAGGTTCAACAACTCAAGGCACAAGTGGCGCGGATTCCGGAGATGGTCGAAGAGCATGTGCGAGACCAACTGGGAGAGACGATCACCGCCATTATACCTACCTTGGTTTCTGGGCTACAGGCATGGATGGCGGGTGGCCAACAGGGGCCGCCCCCGATTCCCAGCTTCACGGGCAGCAACTCGCGCAACGCGCCGGCGGCGCCATTGGTGTCTCTGGCGGAGGCGGCATTGGTGTCTCCCGCGGCGGCGCCGGCATTGAAGCCTCTCAGTCGATGACTTAATCTCCTTGCCGTTCTTTTTACTAGGAAGCCCTGACGCCCTACATGTTTTCGCAGGGCGCCGCCGACATTCCATGCACTCTCCCGCACTTCGTGGACGGCGAGTTGATCGATGTCGCCAAGGCCAGAATCGTTCAATCGGACAACCGCCTATTCCACGGTAATCCGATGCCACCCAACGTGTATAGGGTTCAACTGGTTCGGGTGCTGCGGGGTTGCGACAACTTGTTACCTCTGTTTCGACCCCCTGGGGCCAACAAACATGATGTGATGACCCTCAGCGCCTGCTTAAGCTGGCCCCTGCTTTGGCCGAAGAGCCAGATTCGTTTGGGGACGGGGACACCACTCCACAGACAACACTGCTAGTCGTGCCGGCGCCAAGCCATGGCAAGACCGCCGCAATGCTACCGGACATGCCAGACATGCATATGGCACAAGATTCAGATGACGACGAAGACGACGGTACATTTACCAACGTCGATAAGTACTTCAACGAACATGGGTACGGCGACGAATTCTTGGGGCCTCCTACTCAAGAACCCAACCCTGCAAAAGATGATCACGATCTAGCTGGTACGGCGGAGAAACCCAATTGCAACAGGCGTCGTCTGGTGTTCAGTTCTCAGGAGATGCCTCCAGCTGCCGCCTTCACCGAGCCTCAGATAGCCGAGGTGCAAAATATTATCAGCCCCAACACACTCAAGAAGGCGGTCTCTGAGCAGAACTCGATCCCATTACAGCAGAAGAAGAAGGGACGGAAAAGAAAGACTAACAAGGGTGCGAGCCAGCCGACACCGAGTACGATCCGTGCTCAGGACGGGCCACCTTCACCTAAGGATATCTCGAGGAGGGTGCATGTGGCGGGTAGGCCGATGCTACCGACTAATCTGCTCAATGCTGCAACCGGTGCTATGCGGGGTCTGCATGACAATGTTCTTTCTTTGGAGAAGCGGCGTCTCTCCGTGAATGATGTGGCATACCCGGTTTTCGTGGCCAAGGTGCCAGAGGACAAGGGCTTTGTGGATAGCGCCATCGGGGGTACGATCGTCCTGCGGTTTGATGACATCTTCGCTATGTTTAACCTTCATCCGCTGCACTACACCTTCGTTCGGCTATTTTCTCTGAGTATGGAGATGCGGATCATTAGAGACAAGACCCCGGACATCGTGATAGTTGACCCCTTCTACATGCGTGCCAAGATCTTGGGCAGCGCTGGGGACCGGCAAGTCGCGAGTTCATACCTCGAAGGCGTCATTCTGGCAAACCCAGTTAAGGATAACTTCCTCGTGCCTTACTTTCCCGAGTAAGTCATCCCCTCACCGCCCCGTAACATATGATTTCTTAGATTTCGATCGTTCTTTTTTTTTCTAACATTCCGTGTTTTGTGCAGTGACACACATTGCACACTCACCCTCTTAAGCCCGAAATATTCCATGGCCACATATTTCGACTCGGACCGTCAGTCGAAGAAAGACTACACAAATATCAAGAAAGTTCTTGATTATGTTCTCCCCGGCTACGCCAGATCTGGAGGCACCTTCAGTAGGTACGGCAAGCACGTGTTCACCCACAATACGACGTTCGCCTGCGTCAAGCAGCCGCCTGGCGGTCAGAAGGATGCCTACTATGCCCTCCATCACATGCGGGCGATCGTACGGGACCATAATCACCTTCTACTACCAAATAATCTCAAAGATTGGGCCGCACGCTTGTTGGTAATCCAGGACGCGGACATCAGACAAGAATTCTTTCGCATCCAGTCGGAGTTTGCGGAAATCATCCATCAAGATGTCCTTCGTACCTCGGGGCAGTTCTACCTCAGATATCAACCGCCCAACATTGAGATAGAAACAATGCTACAAATGCAGGCTGACAACGCCCGCGATTTCATGACCATCATGATAGACGGCGGCTTCATCCACGCTTCGGTCCCTCAGTCGAGTCGAAAGTAGTGATGCTATGTAGTTCTGAAATATCGATTAGCTCATGTTGTAATTAAACATTAATGAACTTGTATGTCCCTTTGGTTTGGACAGTCGCTCAACTTATATCTAATCAATTCTATTTATTAGTAGGACCATGAATCGTGCTATTAATGTCTTGCTTTTTTCTTCCGGTCCTTTTGTTGCATACTTAAATATTGCTTATGTATTTTTCTGTGAATTGCTACTAACGTTTCGTTTGGCTACTGCATAGAGATGCCGTCGTATGTCATGTACAAGGGTAAGGTTCCCGGAGTCTACGACGACTGGAAGGAGTGTCGGAGATAGGTTCACCGTTTCAGCGGTAACAGTTACAAAGGATGCACCACTAGGGCGGAGGCGGAAGCTAGATACGCGCGCTATCTAGCGGGAGAGAGGAGGGAGCGGATAGGAACCGGATGAAGACCAGTTTCATCGCGATGATGCTAATCGTGATGACCGCAGCTCTCTTCTATGTGATGGTAGTTTTGATGATCGATATCGACTTGTAATGTGAAGACAAACTCGCTACTCGCGGTCTCGCGACTTGTAATGTTCTAACTTTGTTCGGTCTTTTGAATTCGGAGACTAATATGATGAATTGTTTTCACAGACTAATCTTCTATTGTATTCGATAAATCTGCTGTTTATATGTTGTGTTGTCTATATTTTGTGCAGTAATATATTTTGTAACCTATGCAAATATCAGAAAAGAAAAAAATTCCTAATATTCATACTAGTCACGCACCACACTGCACTTTAGTGGCGCACTGTCTAGTAGTGCGCCATTAGTAACCCAGAGCACAAGGTAAATATGGCCCCCTGGGAGGCATAGTAATGACGCACTGTTTGACATACTAATGGCGCACTCCCTGGTGCGCCACTATTGTCTGGTATACTAATGGCGCATACTAGTGGCGTGATGATAGTGGCGCACCTGTAGTGCGCCATTAATGGCCAAAACAGGTGCGCCACCAATTAGCCTTTTCCTAGTAGTGAGTAGTCCTTCCAAAGAAGGAAATGGTCGCTCTCTCGGTTGAGATTCAACGCCGGAAGGTGCCCTGTGATCAAGCCACGGAACAACGATTGTTGGCTATTAAGGTGGTGATGGACCAACACGGCGGCCAATATCTCCTCCTCATCATCGGACGAGGAATCGTCGGAGTCGCAAAGAAAATTATGGAAAAAGAACTCGTCGGCGGAGTCCATTTTGTACCTTGGCAAAGTGCCGAATAGCTTGCGGGCGTCGACGAAGGAGCTGGCTGGCGAAGAGACGTGCGCCTCCCTTGGACCAGGTGGCTGGCCTGGAGGCGTCCGACGAGCGTGCCGGCGCTAGGGCGAAGGAGCTGGTCGGGGCGGCGAGGCGGCTTCCTGCTCGCGGCGACGTCGGGTGGTGGGGGTGGGAAGCTTCGGTGCCCCGACGGCGAGACGGTGGTGGTGGCGACGTGGGAGGTGGCGGCGTTGGGGGGAGGTGTGTCGGCACCGGCTGCTGACAGAGGCACCGAAAATGGGCGGCGGTGGCAACGCAACGGAGGCGGGCGAGGGTTTGTTGTCATTATGCGATGGGAGAGAATGACCAATGTGCTACCAACTAATAGGCCAGGGGAGGAGTAGGTGGACGCCGTGCATGTCCGTTTCATGTCCGCGACGATTTAAATAGGACTTAAAATTAGGCCGAGAATGGGTCTGCAGATGGACGAAAAGCGGACGCACGTCCGTTTGAATCGACGCGTTGAGCTAACTTTTCTGTCCGCACCGACCCAAACAAACGCACGCGGATAAAATGGATCGATACATTGGAGTTGCTCTTAGATGTTAAAACAGAGATGAACACCCGTGAGTGTGAATCGGTTCAAGACCAGTGGACGACCGCTGTGAGGGGCAACCAAGGACGGTGAGTCATTCCATTTAACTATGCTCTACACACAAATAGACAAAAGACAGAGCCGTACCTTCCCCCCCCCACCCCGCACAAAAGTAGAAAAATAAGAGCCTGTTCTGAAGTCTTTCAGCTCCGCGCTCCGTAAACTCCAGATGTGAAGCTGAGCAGAAGTTTTTTTATGTGAGAAGCTAGCTTCAAGAAGTTGTGACAACCCGTAGTGTTATTTTGGTGGAGTTTGAGAAGCTGAGAAATCGATGGTCCACGGAATCCTCTAAAACGCGGAGTGAACTGAAATTACAAGATGTGCCACCGCCAAGTGAAGAAAAACGTTTCGTTTAACCTCTCTCCTCTCTTCTTTCCTCGTCAGAACAGCCTCGTGCTTTGTTCCTGGAACAGAAAACGGTCTCTCCTACCTTTTTGGGCTGCCAACCTGTCTCCAAGCCGGCCCAATATGGTGCAAGACAGCCCAACAGCCGCTGCCAGCCCAAAGTTGCGAGAGAGAAGCAGATTCAGCTGCCGAACAAACCGGGATCGCTAGATGGAGTGAGAAGCCAGGCTGAGGAGCCGAATCTTCGGAGCTGGGAGAGTTGGGAGAGGTTCAGAACAGGCCCTAAAACTGTAACTTGAATGGCCTCAGACTGGACACGCCACCAGCATCTCGTTCCAAATCGGGGACGTGATGCTTTGCCCCAGCATCAGCGTCGGTACTCATCGAACCTGCCGACGATCATCGAAACCACCGCACACGTGGGAATACTGTTTCTACCGACAGATTGTTCATAAAGTGATATCGTTTTCAAACTTCATTTTTCTCTTGCGACTGCAACGACGCCAGAGTGCCAGACACGCGACGGACGCTTGCGCTGGCTCCGTCGCACCGGCGCTCATCCATCGCGTGGGATCACACACGCTACGGACGACACAGGCAGTCCGTGAGTGTTGTATATAGGTTAGCAGAATCCTCCGTGAGATTTCCCACCATCAGACGCTTGACGGGGACAGGAGATTCATAGCAAATCCTCCGAAAAGTCACCGGGCTGCAAGAAAAGATCAAGATCGGATCGTATTTTGGCTTGACTCGAGATCGACTCGAAAAAAATAAGCTAAGTATGAACACTTTATGTAGCTCAATAGAGAAACGAGCTAATCTTAAGCCAACAGTAGCTTGCACGATTTTAGCTCGATGTCATATAATTTTATTAAATTATCTTAATACATAGTAAAACAAAATAGGATAAATGATTGTCATATATGTTGTATACATTTTTTCTCAGTTTAACCTAGTGGCAAACATGGAGGTCTATTTAAGCATGGAGAATATATGGCCTCAATATTGTACGTGGTTAGCCGTGTGTTAAATATCTTATTATTCTCGGCCAAAGTTTCAGAGCAGACGCGTCTTCATTTTTCTATATTTCTAGTTCATCCATGATCCCTAATTATCAAGTGTTAGTCTTCAGCTGATAGAGAATAAGTCAAATTTTATAGCGATTTCTTATGTTGTGTTATGGCCTAGCATGTTTGAAAAATTATTAGTAAAATCATTTTTTTTAAAGGAGGAGGACCCCCGGCCTCTGCATCTGGGCGATGTATACAACCATTTTATTAATTATTTTCACTAGACCTTACAAAGTCATACAACAATAAAACTAAAGCCACCGTCTAAGCAACAACTGTCGCTACTCCTATCCAATTGATGAAGGGGCGCTGATAGTCTGGGCCTAATACCAAACAGACATCGTAGCCAAACCTAAACATCTAAGATCTAAGGTCCCAACCACGACGCCTGCCGGGTATGGGGCACCTACCAGTCCGGCGCACTCCTCAACCAGGACGCCTGCCGGGTATGAGGCCGCCGCAGTCACCTACCATCAATCCATCTTCAGTGCTGTACTGCTGCACCACCTTGCCCGGCCTCTCTGTCATCGACACCACCACGACGCCTGATGACGCCACCCTCCTGCGCGAGTCTCTCATCACACATCGGGCACCGATTCTCCACTGCGCCATGCCGCTGAGAAACGCCACCATTAATGTGCAGGATGAAACACCGCTCCATCAATTATTCCGTCCACTGGTCCCACGAGCCCGTGTACACCTCCAAGAATGACGCCACAAGAGGGAAACGACACAAAAATGCCGCCATCATCCGATCTACTGATCTAGGATTTTCCCCGGAGGTAGCAGATAGTGGCCTGGAACTTCTCAACAGCGATGCCTTCAACAAGGGAACGACACCAAATAGTGCCGCCATCGCCGGCCTCGGCAGCAGCCGCGAGCAGGTCTTCACCCAGATCTGTTCCAATGGCCTCCATCAAGCGTCTTGCGCACGGATCGTCCACCACCGCAGCCGCCCCGGCATCCAGATAAGCCACCAGAGCCACAAATGCAGCCACAACAGCAGAAGTAGCACCGCAGATCAAAGCCATGAGGGCTGACCCCATGACGAAGCCACCCTGCCATGCATCCGGCCAAGTTGGAGAACCTCAACGTCATCCAATCTGGATCGTGCCCAAATCTAGCAAACGCTGCAGCCCCAACCGCTCACCCCCGACGTAGCAAATGCCACGCCGCCAATAGCCGCCGCGCACGCCCCTCGAGCGGACGCCGCGCTCAGCCGCCGGTCGCTGGAGACCCATGGTCCCAACGCGCGCCGACATGCCTCCGGATCCGCTGCCCAACAGAGGCAAGAGGCCGTCACGAGAGGAAGCCCCTGCCGCCACCGTCGTCCGCGCAGGGCTTTGCCTGGCGGCGTCCTCCGGCGGCGGTGGCGGGGAGGAGGAAAGCCCGAGTGGGCTAGGGTTGATGGCGGCGCCCGAGTCGCCCATGGCCAAGGCGACCCAGTAAAATCATCTTATTTAGTTTGTAACTAGCTCGAGAGTGATTCGAGATCGGTACAAGCTGAGCACGAGCCACTTTCTAAGGCTCGATCTTGAGCTTCGCTCAGTTTGAGCTTGCTCGAATTTTTGTATAATCTGAGCCGAGCCTAGTCCAACTTGCTCGAACTCGACTCGTTTGCAGCCCTACTGGCCACCATCCCTCGATCATTGGTAGGTAATCCCTACGTTTTATTTTTTTCTAAATTATATGTATATAGACACGTTTTACTGTGTTTATTTAGTTTGTATGTAGTCCTAGCAATAGGCGACTCGCGCGGTGTTGCTAGGCCAGGGACCTATGGCGACCGAATTTCGTGTTTTGACCCTTTTTTGATAGTATTTCAGGATCTGACCCCTGTTTGAAATTTTTTCGAGATTTGACCATTTTGCTACCGCCAGGGCCTCTGGCGGTAGGGTTAGATAGCCTACCGCCACGACCCATGGCGGTAGGGGTGTGACAGAGGGGGACAGCGGCCGTTTGAGTGCGCTGAACGTGGTTAAGCACCTACCGCCAGGAACCCTGGCGGTAGGTTGTGCGAGCCAACCGCCAGAGCTCATGGCGGTAGGGTCCTGTTTCAGTGTAATGTTTCTGTAACGAAGAGTTGAAGGGCCCTAGCGGTAGGCTGTGCGACCCTACCGCCAGAGCCCATGGCGGTAGGGTCCTGTTTTTTCAGTGTAATGATTCTGTAACGAAGAATTGAAGGGCCCTGGCGGTAGGCTGTGCGACCCAACGCCAGAGCCCATGGCGGTAGGGTCCTGTTTTTTCAGTGTAATGATTCTGTAACGAAGAATTGAAGTGCCCTGGCAGTAGGCTGTCTGACCCTACCGCCAGGGTCCTTGGCGGTAGGGTCCTGTGTTTTATGAATTTAAGTTCAATTGCTTGCTTCTTTTCAAATTCAATATGACAATAATATTATAGCAAGTTTCACAAATATGACAACAACATCACAGATCTCAAACAATTAAACTTGGGCATCACATACACATTAACAAATTTGAAGTGAATAGAACATTTCAAACAAACTTCAACTAATTAGTAAACGGAGTTCCACATAGTTTCACAGATAGCAAACACATAGATCCACAAATAGCAAACACATAGTTCCACATAGCTTCATAACCACTAGAAAAGTTCAATCAAACGAAGTTCAACCAAACTAAAAGAGCCAACTATCAAAGAGCATAATCAGTTGCTCCTTCCCCTCTTGGAGGTACGGTCCTTGTTACTCTTTGAACGATTCTCTTCGGTCTTCTTCTTGGGCCATCGAGGAACCGGTCTCTGGAAAGGTTCCAGACTCAGCAAATCCTTCGTCTTCGGATTCCTCTTCTTTGGCAGCTGAGATGCTTGAGACGTTTGAGTTGCTGGAGGTCCATAATCTTCATCGTACTCCTCCTCCCCGTTGCTCTCATCCTCCTCCACCCCTTCTTCATATGTGGCCTCCTCCTCCTCCTCATCCTCCTCCTCCCCAACCAACCTAGACGACGAGGGAGCATGGCTCGATGAGCCGATGATACCCTGTGTGGCTACAGGCTGATGAGCTTCAACTGACCCAGCTCCAGCACACCCAAGCAGCCCTACCAGCTTGCGACAACGCTGCACGAACTTCTGCACTCACAATGAAGCAAGGTCATAATAAGTACCAGATCGGTGTTGCAAGTGAGCGAGATGCATCTGTTCGAGGAGGCTGAAATTGTACCTTCATCGCCCCCCGACTCTGGTCTCAGATTATGCGCTCCGGGAAGATGACCTAGTGCATCTGAGGCTTCAAAGATGCATCTGTTCAGCTCACCGGACTGCAACGGCATAAGTCAGTCACGTTGACGAATAAAATATTTTAAATCGACCGTCGGTTCAAACGTACCACTCTGTTGATGAGGGTGCAAACTCCCTAAATCCACTGTGCATGTCTACGATGCGATGCGGTATGCCTGTTCGCCGGGTTCAGCCACTCCAGCTCGCGATGTCTTCCGCCGTCCATCGAGGCTCGAGGCGAAGCGGTGCTTACGGACATCATCGTACCACCTCATGTGTCGGCCCGGTAATCATCCCGTTAGTCACTCTCCTCTCCCGTCTTTACGCCACCTCCGTCGGTTCCACTCCGTCACATGAGTCTTATGCTGCTCTCCCGATCAGTGATCGGTGATTCTTACGCCGGCTCATGCTGCAAGGCATAAGCAACAAGAATCATCATAAGCGCAATGAGATCATCATAAGCAACAAGAAACATGATAATCTCACGGAGAACAAAGAGCTCACAGGTGGAGCGCGTGGCCGCCCGTGTCGGTGGGCTGGCCCGATGGGGTATCTTGATAAATCCCAAACTGTGTGGCTAATGCGTTGTGGCAAATGCCACTAGGCGGCGTACACACAGATCATGGGCACGATGCACCGCCAGAGACCATGGTCTGCTATGCACATCACGTTCAGATCAAAGTCCCACTCGTTCTTGTCGTCGGCCACCAGATTACCTATTACATATACCTTGGTAAGTTCGCACTCTCGGTCAATAAGCGGAATCAAAGAGAAAGGTGTTGGGCGAGTTCATATCTCAGACGTGTCGTCAAAGCGTCCAACTCGTTGGTGTAGGTCTTGTACGAAGTCTTATTTAGGCCCGTGTAGAGTTTGACAACGTCCCACTCGTAAGCTACGGCGGGGTTTCGAGTCTCGTCGCCTTCTTCGCTATAGTCTTCCCATGGGCGTCTTGGAAACTTCTCCGGACGCCCCACCGGCAGCCGCTCCCACATCCAAATGGAGAAGGCCCAGACAAAGCCACCCATATTGGACTTGTGTCCCGTCCTCTGCGTTGCGTCGTCAAGCTGCAAAACATCAAATGAGGATCAGATATAAGAAAATGTCATGGACACACTTTCGTAGGTAGGTACGCAATTAGATACCCTCTTACCGAACGGTATAGGTAGGCGAGAGATGCCGTCCCCCAACTGTACCCTGCATCCCAGTCTGCTAGGAAGAATAGATGCGCCCAGTTGGCAGAGTTCCCGGAGCTGTCTAGAAACACGACCTCCGAGAGAATATACCACAGATAGGCCCTCGCGTACAACTCCACAGTCGCCTCATCTGCGCCTTGGGGGCATGTCTTCCGGTGCTCCGAGATCCAGATCAACGACACACCAGATGTACGGTTACTCTTGGCACCGGGCGATCGCCGATGAGGGTGGTGACCTCTCTCCCGATTGGCCCTCTCCACTCGACCGGTGAGTGCATGACCCTCGATCGGCATTGCAGTAATCATCCCCCAGTCCTCTAGGGTCACCGTCATCTCCCCGCATGGCAGATGGAAAGAATGGGTCTCCGGTCTCCAACGGTCAATCAGAGCTGTGACAGCCGCGTGGACAAGCGTCGGTGGCTGACGCTTGAACTGCAGCACGATACCCAACAGACGGGCTCTCTTGAAGAACGGTGCGTAGCGCTCGTCGTAGTTCATATGCCCATGAACCCCGTGACCCCTCATGCGCAGTGGCTGGAGCGTCTGTCAAAAAGTGAACGCCAAAAAGTTAGGAAATCATTTTCATCAATCCGAAAACTTTGATCAAAATTTCTTTCATATCACTTACCTCTCCGTTCTCTATGAAACGGGCACGATGACCCTTGTCGAATGCCCAGTCCAGCATGCAGTACCGTGGGCCGATGTTGTCCGCAAGAGGTGGCCGCCTTAATAGAGTTTCATAAACAAAAGCACCATAAGCATAAGCATACATAAACAAACAATGAACTCAAATCATATCAAGATAAAATTTTAAGCATATTCCTCCAACAACATCTACTACACATGATGGATCAAATCATATTAACATGCATCATATAAAAAAAACCTCCAACATACATCATAGCTTCATATTTTTAAACAAAATTTTCCAAACAACATCTTCTTATCATCATATTAACATGTATCATCAAACTAGGGTTCATCTTCACACTAGATCATATCATCATATCACATGCATCATCAAACTAGGGTTCATCCCTTTATCAACATTACATCATAATTTTTTTAACAAAAAAAATTATGAACGAGGGTTCATCTTCACACTAACATATGAACTATTGATTAGAGTACATATCCAATACCACTACTTACTAAAGAAATAAGAACTACAACTACAATTAATCTTAGGTGAAAAAAATCAATATTAGTTCAAAAACATGAGGGATTTCAAGCAAATAATGCGTCGAATGGGTAGCAAGTTTGCAAAAACTAATTGGAGCGATCGGAGGAGCTTACGGTTCTCTCCTCGGGGCCATCTCGATCCGGCAAAACGGTGAAGAATCGGTGAAGATCCAAGGGGGGGAGTGGAGGAGATGAGAGAGGAGAGAGGCGACTTGGGGAGAAAAACAAGAACTGCCGACGGGGAGAGGGGAGGGTGGGGAGAAGGGAAGGCGCGGGGCTCCGGGAAATAACTGCCGGACCCTACCACGGGGCCCCTGGCGGTATGGTTAGACAGCCTACCGCCAGGTGCCCTGGCGGTAGGGTCTGACGGAGGGGACGGTGCCGTCTCCGCACGGCGTGGATAAGTTTCCTACCGCCATGGGCCGTGGCGGTAGGCTATCTAACCCTACCGCCAGAGGCCCTGGCGGTAGGCAAAAGGGTCAAATCTCGAAAAAAATTCAAACAGGGGTCAGATCCTGAAATACTTTCCAAAAAGGGTCAAAACACGAAATTTTGCCACCTATGGCAGCCTTCCTTGGCTTCTCCCCTCACAGTGGTAGGGCCTCCATTTTTCGATGTGCATCCATCATGCCAAGCATGAAGCGGATGCTATGGCTGGCTGCTCCTCTTGTGTTAGAGCCGCTAGATGTCGTTGTGGCGCGCACAACAACCAATGACGAGAGGGTGGTGCGGCAGTTACTGGAAGGGGCGTCACAATCTTTTCTCTGTCTTCTCTTCTAAAGAATTCTCCTTCTGCGCGTAAACTAGTTTTGTTCAAACATGCCGATAAAGAATTGGAAGGTGACATTGACAATTGGCATTGATGTTGTTGTTTATCCGGGTTAAAATCTTTGATTTAGCCTTCGGACTAGATCAGACAATGCTAACATTCACATATGTTCTTGTTGAAAGTGGGTGATAGCTCTAGGTTTGACTTTAATGTTGGAGCATGCTAGCATGATTTCTTCATGAAGTTGTTGCCTTCGAATCTTCCGCCCGTAGTTAGGTCACATATCACTTCGCCGGTGGATTATGGTCCATGTTCACAAAGGTTGTGGTTGGATATAGGAGATGTTATAGTGGGGTAGGTTCAATTTTCTTCTTCTTTTTAAAGCTTGTTTAATTTGTACACGAGTACATCAATCGGTTCAAAGGTTAGAGGCATCCTCCTTTTCGTATAAGGAAAACACTTCTCGTCGTTTCCCAATTCAATCGTATACACTGCAATCGGATGCGGATCCCCTGGCTTAAGTTGGATGGTTAACATGTGAGACGAACTTGACAATTGGTTACAATCATCCCACTTAACAATTGGAAAACACAAAGCCAGGGTGATGTAAAG
Organism: Aegilops longissima; assembly: GCA_021605205.1. Taxonomy (NCBI): domain Eukaryota; kingdom Viridiplantae; phylum Streptophyta; class Magnoliopsida; order Poales; family Poaceae; genus Aegilops; species Aegilops longissima. The sequence continues at coordinate 96,571,838 of CM038677.1, read as the reverse complement.
GCTCCATTTCAAATTTTCGATAGTATGAACAGTCTCTTTTGATGGAGGTCCGGCATGTACGTCTACAATACGACAGAAGGACACGCCCGTGTATGGGACCTCCTCCTGCCTCTCGTTCCGGAGAGTGGACCAAATCAGGGGAGGATGTGATGTTGTTGTCGTCCACAGGAAGCAACATTCAAGGTGAAAAGTCCGCAGAGCTAGTGTTGATGTTGCTTGTGTTATGGAGTAATATTACTTGAGTAACACAATTTCAATCTTTGATATGAAACAAGATAAACTCACTTTGCCCTAAAAAAAAACAGAAGGAAAAAGATGATACTTTTACTACGTACCAATAGTCATTACCAATTTACCAGTACTGCAAAGCGAGAGTGAACAACAGGCATAAGGAGAGAGAGAGAGAGAGAGAGAGAGAGAGAGAGAGAGAGAGAGACTACTAGGGAAAACCTTATACATATAATCTTAGCAGCAGCGCGGTACAGAAACAAGCGCTACTGCTGATTATCGAGAGCGAGGAGGAAAAGAGGCGCCATCGCTACCCAGATTAGCGATGGCTGCCCTGCGGAACCACGCTGCTACTAAAATCCACCGACGGTTCCCGCCACCCTAGGTTTAGCAGTAGCGCGCTCGGGAAAACCGTGCTACTAATAAAGTAATAGTAGTAGCGGCTTTTTTTGTGTGACGGTACCGCTAATTTTGAAACTGTCCACATGGCGGGGCCCGCTTAGCAGTAGCGAGTGTGACAGAAGCGCGTTGCTGCTATAACTGTAGCAGTAGCGCGGTTTACCACCCGCGTTACTGCTAAGCCGCAACATATACCACCTTTTTCCCTCGTCCTCCCCCATCCTCTCTTCCTCACTTTCCCCACCTCCCACCTCCTCTCTCCTTCACTTTGCTTCTTCCTCACTACTTCCCCCCCCCCATTACTCTCCATCTTCTACCAACCTTTCTCTCTCTTTATTACTCCTAGCTAACTACACCACCTCCATTAATGCATCTTCTTTCTCTTTTTCCTTCCCCCTCCACTAGTTGAAGTTGTCTCCTCCCAAATTAGCTAGCTAGGTAGATGTAGCATTTAGTGAAGTGACCTATGTACCCCCTAACTAGATCTCGCTTTGTCAAGAAGAGCTTTGTCCACTTTTGATCTCCCTACTACATCATCATCTCCACTGTCTGCTCGATCTCGAGATAGGTGATTAAAAATTCATTCTTTTGCAAGAATGGAAATATGTGTATGTGTGTGCGATATGATAATCGGGCGATATGATGGAAATTGTGTGTGTGGCATGAGTTGACTCCAAATTTGTGCTTGTGAGTTGCCTATGTTTTGCCAAAATGTCGATTTATTTCCGTTTCGGCGAATTTCGGGCAAACTCTAGATCTATATGTCCTATTTTTAGGGAAGGTCATGCCGAATTTTTTATGACTTTGATGCATGAACGCATTTTTATAGTCAATTTGTTTATTATTATCGTGCAGGCATTCATGATGGTCAGTGGAATGATGGTGGACAGATGGTTGCGGTCGGCGGTGCAGGACATGAAAGAAAATAACCTGACAGACGTTTTATGTCCGTGTCGAAGATGCAAAGAAATAGTTTGGCTCGACCCCTATGACGATGGTCGCGGCGAAGCGCACCTGCTCATGACTGGTTTCATGGATGGCTATACTCGGTGGATAATTGAAGATGAGGATGATGATGTTGAGGACGCCGACGGGGCAGGTAATGAAGACACGGGGCAAGACGAAGAGATGATCGATAATGGCGGCGGGGAAGAGGCCGGACATGGCGGCGGAGAAGGGGCCGAACATGGCGGCGGAGAAGGGGCCGGACATGGCGGCGGAGAGAACATGGAATCCACGTCGCAGAGTTCGTCTGTACTAAGTTCAATCGTGCGGGACCCTCATGTTCAAGCACTGCTTCGCAAGGAGACGAGTACTGAGAGAGCTGCTTCTAGAGCGGAGGCTAAGCTGCAGCAACTGGTGGTAGACTCGAACACTCCATTGTATGATGGTTGCAATCCTGAGGTGACCCGCTTGAGTTTCACGCTCCAACTCCTCAAGACGAAGGCTAAAAACAAATGGACCGACACTAGCCTCGATGAGCATCTCAAGTACCTAAAGGATGTTCTTCCCGCGGGGAATCTATGTCCTACTAGTGTGGATGAGGCCAAGAAGATCGTGTGCCCTCTTGATCTGCCGCATGTTAGATACCATGCATGCATCAACGATTGCATAATTTATCAGAAGGAGTACGAGCAAAAAACAAGCTGTCCGGTGTGCAATGCTTCTCGATACAAGAAGTCCGGGAAGAAATGTCCCCAGAAAGTTGTATGGTACTTACCGATCACTCCCCGTCTCCAGCGGTATTTCGTAGATCCCAAGGAAGCAAAGCTCATGCGCTGGTACATGGAGAGGAAGAAGCCCGACGATGGAGATGATCCGAAGCTGAAACACGTCAAATATGGAAGCCAATGGAGAGCGTTGAACGGCTTCTATCGCTATTTTGAATGTGATGCAAGGAACATCATGCTCGGCGCGTGTACCGATGGCATGAATCCGTTTGGCAACCAGAACACCAACCATAGCACATGGCCCGTGTTTGTATGGATGTACAACCTCCCCCCCTAGTTGTGCATGAGGTCGAAGTACATTCACATTCGCATGCTGATTCAAGGGCCAAAACAACCAAGAAATAATATTAATTTGTATCTGGGGCTACTTCAAGAGGAGTTAGACATGTTATGGAAATCACCAGCCAAGACATGGGATGCCAGCAGAGGCGAGTATTTCTACATGAGAGCCGCGCTGATCACGACGGTGCACGACTATCTTGGTTACAGATATGTTGCAGGCCAGGTGTGCCATGGATATTGCGGATGCACGCGGTGCATGGATGATACGATGTCTCAGCCGCTAACGTCAAGGATAGATGGCGGGTCTGGGAAAATCGTGTACATGGGGCATCGAAGATGGCTCGATAAGGATGACCCATGGAGACACAGTGGAGATCTATTCAATGGTCACGCTGAGCATCGAGGACCTCCACGTAAGCGGAGCGGTGCCGAAGTCGATGAGTTGTTGAAAAACTGGGAACTGTGCCCCGTGCCGAGAAAGACGATGAAAAAGGCGCCGGAGTCGCTGCTGAAGGTATGGAAGACGAGATCTATGTTCTGGAACTTGGAGTACTGCCACAAACTCGACACACCTCATTACCTTGATCAAATGCATATCTGTAAGAATGTCCTTGAGAGCTTGCTCGCGACACTGATGAACATGCCGGATAAGACCAAGGATGGGCCGAAGGCAAGAAAAGACGCGCAAGATTTGAATATCAGGGAAGATCTGCACATGCCACCCCGTCAAAAGTCAGACGAGACAGAGACGGAGAAAGAGGCACGTGAGAAGAAGGGCATGAAATTAAAGGAAGAGGATTATTGCCCCCCTTCTTGCTTCACCTCCTTAAGTCAGGCTGAGATCGATCAATTCTTTAATTTCCTTACACGAGTCAAAGTTAGTTCCGTTTATTGTGGCAAGATAAGCAGATATCTAGACACGAACAAGAAAAGGTTCAGCGGGATGAAGTTCCATGACTGTCATGTGATGATGACGCAGATACTACCGGGTGCCCTTAGAGGGATAATGGACAAGCACGTCCATGACATGCTTATTGGTCTCTGCAACTTTTTCGACGTCATCTCTCGAAAGTCGATCAGTGTGAAGTGATACCTCTCCAACGTATCTATAATTTTTGATTGTTCCATGCTATTATATTATTTGTTTTGGATGTTTAATGGGATTTAATATGCTCTTTTATATTATTTCTGGGACAAACCTATTAACCGCAGGCCTAGTGCCAGTTTCTGTTTTTTTGCTTGTTTTAGAGTTTCGCAGAAAAGGAATACCAAACGGAGTCCAAACGGAATGAAACCTTCGCGATGATCTTTCTTGGAACGAAAGCAATCCAGAAAACTTGGAGTGGAAGTCTGGAACTCCGCAAGGCAGCCACGAGGCAGGAGGGCACGCCCAGGGGGGTAGGCGCGCCCCCACCCTCGTGGGCCCCTCGTAGCTCCACCGACGTACTTCTTTCGCCTATATATACTATTACACGCTAGATTGATCAGAGAGATCCACGAAACAACTTTTCCACCGCCGCAACCTTCTGTACCCGTGAGATCCCATCTTAGGGCCTTTTCCGGCGATCTGCCGGAGGTGGAATCTATCACGGAGGGCTTCTACATCAACACCATAGCCTCTCCGATGAAGCGTGAGTAGTTTACCACAGACCTTCGGGTCCATAGTTATTAGCTAGATGGCTTCTTCTCTCTCTATGACTCTCAATACAAAGTTCTCCTCGATATTCTTGGAGATCTATTCGATGTAATACTCTTTTGCGGTGTGTTTGCCGAGATCCGATGAATTGTGGATTTATGAACAAGATTATCTATATATATTATTTGGTTCTTCTCTGAATCCTTATATGCATGATTTGATATCTCTGCAAGTCTCTTCGAATTATCGGTTTAGTTTGGCCTACTAGATTGATCTTTCTTGCAATGGGAGAAATGCTTAGCTTTGGGTTCAATCTTGCGGTGTTCTTTCCCCGTGACAGTAGGGGCAGCAAGGCACGTATTGTATTGTTGCCATCGAGGATAAAAAGATGGGATTTATATCATATTGCTTGATTTTATCCTTCTACATCATGTTGATAACCCACAAGTGTAGGGGATCGCAACAACTTTCGAGGGTAGAGTATTCAACCCAAATTTATTGATTCGACACAAGGGGAGCCAAAGAATATTCTCAAGTATTAGCAACAGAGTTGTCAGTTCAGCCACACCTGGATAACTTAATATCTGCAGGAAAGTATTTAGTAGCAAAGTAGTATGATAGTAGTGGTAATGGTAACAAAAGAATAATGAAAGAAAAAGTAATATTTTTGGTGTTTTGAAGTGATTATAATAGTAGCAACGGGAAAGTAAATAAGCGTAAACCAGTATATGGAAAGCTCATAGGCATTGGATCGGTGATGGATAATTATGCCGGATGCGGTTCATCATGTAACAGTCATAACATAGGGTGACAAAGAACTAGCTCCAATTCATCAATGTAATGTAGGCATGTATTCCAAATATAGTCATACGTGCTTATGGAAAAGAACTTGCATGACATCTTTTATCCTACCCTCCCGTGGCAGCGGGGTCCTAATGGAAACTAAGGGATATTAAGGCCTCCTTTTAATAGAGTACCGGAACAAAGCATTAACACTTAGGAATACATGAACTCCTCAAACTATGGTCATCACCGGGAGTGATCCCGATTATTGTCACTTCGGGGTTGCGGGATCATAACACATAGTAGGTGACTATAGACTTGCAAGACAGGATCAAGAACTCACATATATTCATGAAAACATAATAGGTTCAGATCTGAAATCATGGTACTCGGGCCCTAGTGACAAGCATTAAGCATAGAAAAGTCATAGCAACATCAATCTCAGAACATAGTGGATACTAGGGATCAAACCCCGACAAAACTAACTCGATTACATGATAAATCTCATCCAACCCATCACCGTCCAGCAAGCCTACGATGGAATTACTCACGCACGGCGGTGAGGATCATGAAATTGGTGATGGAGGATGGTTGATGATGATGACGGCGACGAATCCCCCTCTTCAGAGCCCCAAACGGACTCCAGATCAGCCCTCCAGAGAGGTTTTAGGGCTTGGCGGCGGCTCCGTATCGTAAAACATGATGATTTCTTCTCTTTGTTTTTTTTCTCCCCGAAAGCAAATATATAGAGTTGGAGTTGGCACCGGAGGAGCTCCAGGGGGCCCACGAGGTAGGGGGCGCGCCCTAGGGGGGCGCCCCCCACCCTCGTGGACAGGGTGTGGGCCCCCTGGTCTTCATCTTTGGCAAGGATTTTTTATTATTTTAACTAGATTTTCCGTGGAGTTTCAGGTCATTCCGAGAACTTTTGTTTTCTACACATAAAAAAACATCATGGCAATTCTGCTGAAAACAGCGTCAGTCCGGGTTAGTTCCATTCATGCAAGTTAGAGTCCAAAACAAGGGCAAAAGTGTTTGGAAAAGTAGATACGACGGAGACGTATCAACTCCCCCAAGCTTAAACCATTGCTTGTTATCAAGCAATTCAGTTGATAAACTGAAAGAGAAAAAGAAATTTTTTTACAAACTCTGTTTGCTCTTGTTGTTGTAAATATGCAAAGCCAGCATTCAGGTTTTCAACAAATATTATAACTAACCACATTTGTAATAATTCTCAGGTCTCATATTTACTCATATCAATGGCATAATCAACTAGCGAGTCATAATAATAAATCTCGGATGACAACACTTTCACAAAACAATCATAATATGATATAACAAGATGGCATCTCGCTAGCCCTTTCTGAGACCGCAAAACATAAATGTAGAGCACTTTAAAGATCAAGGACTGACTAGACATTGTAATTCATGGTAAAAGAGATCCAATCATAGTCATACCCAATATGAATTAACAGTAATGGATGCAAATGACAGTTGTGCTTTCCAGCTAGTGCTTTTAATAAGAGGGTGATGACTCAACATAAAAGTAAATAGATAGCCCTTCGCAGAGGGAAGCAGGGATTTGTAGAGGTGCCAGAGCTCGGTTTAGAAATAGAGATAAATAATATTTTTGAGCAGCATATTTTCATTGTCAACATAGCAACTAAGAGATGGCGATATCTTCCATGCCACACACATTATAGGCGGTTCCCAAACAGAATGGTAAAGTTTATACTCCCCCTCCAGCAACAAGCATCAATCCATGACTTGCTCGAAACAACGAGTGTCTCCAACTAGCAACAGTCCCAGGGGGAGTTTTATTTGCAATTAATTTTGATTTAGTTTGCATAAAGCATGGGACTGGGCATCCCGTAGACCAGCCATTTTCTCATGAATGAGGAGCGGAGTCCACTCCTCGTGAGAATAACCCGCCTAACATGGAAGATAAAGACAACCCTAGTTGATACATGAGCTATTCGAGCATACAAAACATAATGTTTATTTGAAGGTTAGAGTTTGGCACATACAAATTTACTTGGAACGGCAGGTAATTACCGCATATAGGAAGGTATAGTGGACTCATCTGGAATAACTTTGGGGTTTAAGGGATTGGATGCACAAGCAGTATTCCCACTTAGTACAGGTGAAGGCTAGCAAAAGACTGGGAAGCGACCAACTAGAGAGCGACAACAGCCATGAACGTGCATTAAAAATAATAAACTTTGGATGCAAGCATGAGTAGGATATAATCCACCATGAACATAAATATCGTGAAGGCTATCTGATTTATTTCAACTACATGTGTGAACATGTGCCAAGTCAAGTCACTTAAATCATTCAAAGGAGGATACCACCCCATCATACCACATCACAACCATTTTAATAGCATGTTGGCATGCAAGGTAAACCATTATAACTCATAGCTAATCAAGCATAGCATAAGCAAATATGATCTCTAATTGTCATTGCAAACATGTTTATTCATAATAAGCTGAATCAAGAACGATGAACTCCTCATATTTACAAAAACAAGAGAGGTCGAGTTCATACCAGCTTCGCTTATCCCAATCAATTCATCATGTATCGTCATTATTGCCTTTCACTTGCACGACCGAACAATGTGAATAAAAATAAGAGTGTACGTGCATTGGACTAAGCTGGAATCTACGAGCATTCGATAAACACGAGAATACAAGGCAATATGGGCTTCAACAATTTAATCATGGTCTTCTCCTATCGACCCCAAAGAAAAGAAAGGAAATAAAAACTATTTACACGGGAAAGCTCCCAACAAGCAAAAGAAGAACGGGAAATATTTTTTTTGGGTTTTCTTTTTAATTATTACTACTACAGCAGGAAAAGAAAACTAGCTAGAAGCTATTACTAATTTCTTTGGTTTTTCTTAAAGTTTAACAGACACACAAGAAGAAAGTACGAAAAAGAAAATAAACTAACATGGATATTACAGTGAAAGAGTATGGGCACCGACATCTAGCAATGAGTGTGTGTAAACATAAATGTAATGTCGGTGGGAATTACATACTCCCCCAAGCTTAGGCTTTTGGCCTAAGTTGGTTTATTGCCAAGGATGGCCTGGCGGATACCCATAGTTGTAGCTGGGGTTGTACTGTGATGCAGCAGCTATCGCCTCCTGAGCTGCAGCGTGGCATCTAGCTGCCTTCGCTCTCCTCTCGTACTCATCTGCCTCCTCTCTGGTAATAACATATCTTCCTTTTGCCTGATAATCAAAGAAGGCAGGAGCAGGGAGAGTAATACGGACAACACACCGTTTATCAAAGATTAGTCGATACTGGAGAGGTGATTCATTCCTCTCGACAAACTGGTGGTGGACCATAGAATTAAAGTCTAAATAAGTAGGAGGCAACTCCATATCATCCTCACGAACGTCCACATCAAGAAAATAAGCTAAGCGGGTTGCATAAATTCCTCCAAAGAAATCTCCATTAAATCTATTATGATGCAACCTACTTGCAACAATGGCTCCCAAATGATAAGATTGGTCTCCTAACACAGCACTCCTAAGAATACTGAGATCAGGGACACACATGTGAGATGCTTCATTTTTACCATTTATGCATCTGCCTATGAAGAGAGCAAAATAATGTATAGCAGGATAATGGATGCTCCCTATAGTAGCTTGTGTTATATCTCTAGATTCCCCCACGGTTATACCAGCAAGAAAGTTTCTAAATTCAGACTTACGGGGATCACTAATACTACCCCATTGTGGAAGTTTGCAAGCAGAAGTAAAATCCTCTAAGTCCATGGTATAAGATTTGTCATAAAGATCAAACATGACTGTTGGAGAATTACATGAAGATGAAAATTCAAACCTCCTCACAAATGAGCTAGTGAGTTGATGGTACTAGGGGCATTTGTCCGCCTCAAAGCTCACAAGATCGGCGTGACGCAAATATGAGTTAAATTTTTCTTTGATTCCCGCTCGATCCATAAATTTTTCAGAAGGACATTCACAGGGCCGCACTGGGGCGTCCCTTGGGGGCTCCTCATTAGCATCACGCATTGCAAGCCTGGGTCCTTGCTTCCTAGAAGAACCACCTTGGAACATTTTCCTAAGCATTTTTCTTCCTCTGAAAAATTTCTGAATTTTTTAGTAACTTCAAACAAACGTGAACAAAGCTCAGCAAAATTGATAGCAACTACTCCTACAAGTGCCTAGAGGATATATCATGCATTAGAACTACATGGAACCATATAAGTTTGTCATGCAAGCTCAAGAACATGGTCACCTATGCAGCACAAATTTGCAATGAATAAAGCACTAGAACAAAAACTAATTGGACCAATGGAGGAGTCACCTACCAAGGAACAATCTCCCCAAGCAGTTTTGTGAGAGGTGCTTTGAGCAAGGAGATCGAAAATCACAGCAAAGTGAGCTGGAACTCGTGCTTGAGTTGGATATTCGTGTTTGTGGGAGGAAGAAGGACTATATGAGTGCAGGAGTAAGTGGAGGAGGGCCACCGTGGGCCCACGAGGCAGGGGGCGCACCCTGGGGGGTAGGGCGTGCCCTCCCCCTCGTGGCCAGGTGGCAGCTCCCCCCGCAGTGTTTTCAGTACCATAAATCTTCAAATATTCTAGAAAAAATCATATTAAATTGGCATGGCATTTGGAGGACTTTTATTTTCGGGGTATTTTTATATTGCACAGATAAATCAGGAAACAGAAAGAAAAATACTATTTTTACTTTATTTCGACTAAGTAACAGAAATTATAAAGAGGGTACAGAGGGTTGTGCTTCTAGTTTCATCCATCTCATGCTCATCAAAAGGAATCCACTAACAAGGTTGATCAGGTCTTGTTAATAAACTCATTCCAAATAACATGAAACCGGAGAAATTTCGAATAGCACTATGTTACCTCATCGGGGATATGCACATCCCCAATAATAAGTATATCATATTTCTTCTTGACAGCAGGAAGAGGAAATTCAAAACCTCCAAATATAATCGATGGAACTTTTCCAATAGAGTTGATACTATGAACTTGAGGTTGTTTCCTCGGAAAGTGTACCGTATGCTCATTACCATTAACATGAAAAGTGACATTTCCTTTGTTGCAATCAATAACAGCCCCTACAATATTCAAAAAAGGTCTTCCAAGAATAATAGGCATACTATCGTCCTCGGGAATATCAAGAATAACAAAGTCCGTTAAAATAGTAACGTTCGCAACCACAACAGGCACATCCTCACAAATACCGACATGTATAGCAGTTGATTTATCAGCCATTTGCAAAGATATTTCACTAGGTGTCAACTTATTCAAGTCCAGTCTACGATATAAAGAGAGAGGCATAACACTAACACCGGCTCCAAGATCACATAAAGCAGTTTTAACATAATTTATTTTAATGGAGCATGGTATAGTAGGTACTCCTGGATTTCCAAGTTTCTTTGGTATTCCACCCTTAAAAGTATAATTAGCAAGCATGGTGGAAATTTCAGCTTCCGATATCTTTCTCTTATTTGTAACAATATCTTTCATATACTTAGCATAAGGATTCATTTTGAGCATATCAGTTAATCGCATACGCAAAAAGATAGGTCTAATCATTTCAGCAAAGCGCTCAAAATCCTCATCATCCTTTTGCTTGAATGGTTTGGGAGGAAAAGGCATGGGTTTCTGAACCCATGGTTCTCTTACTTTACCATGTTTCCTAGCAACAAAGTCTCTTTTATCATAACGTTGATTCTTTGATTGTGGGTTATTAAGATCAACAGCAGGTTCAATTTCTACATCATTATCATTACTAGGTTGAGCATCATCATGAACATCATCGTTAACATTTTCACTAGGTTCATGTTCATTACCAGATTGTGTTTCAGCAGCAGAAATAGATATATCATTAGGATTCTCAGGTGGTTCAACAATAGGTTCATTAGAAGTTTGCAAAGTCCTATCATTTTTCTTTTTCTTCCTTTTAGAAGAACTAGGAGCATCAATATTATTTCTTTGAGAATCTTGCTCAATTCTCTTAGGGTGGCCTTCAGGATACAAAGGTTCCTGAGTCATTCTACCAGTTCTAGTAGCCACTCTAACAGCATAATCATTTTTCCTACTATTCATTTCATTGAGGAAATCATTTTGACGCTTAAGTACTTGTTCTACTTGAGTGGTAACCATAGAAGCATGTTTGCTAACAAGTTTAAGTTCACCTCTAATATTAGCCATATAATCACCCAAGTGTTTAATCATATAAGCATTTTGTTTTAATTGTCTACCAAAATAAGCATTGAAGTCTTCTTGCTTAAACATAAAGTTATCAAACTCATCCAAGCACTGACTAGCAATTTTAGTAGGAGGGACTTCAGCTTTATCATATCTATAGAGAGAATTTACCTTTACTACTTGTGTTGGGTTATCAAGACCAGGAGGTTCTTCAATAGGTAATGGATTAATATCATATGTTTCTTCAACAGTCGCTAAATTAAGACCATGTATTTCTTCAATAGGAGGTAAATTTTTAACATCTTCAGCTTTAATACCTTTTTCTTTCATAGAATTCTTTGCCTCTTGCATATCTTCAGGACTGAGAAATAGAACACCTCTCTTCTTCGGAGTTGGTTCAGGAAAAGGCTCAGTAATTGGAGCAGGAGCTGGCTCAGGAGGTGCCCAATTATTTTCATTTGTCAACATATTATTCAATAGGATTTCAGCCTTGTCCGGTGTTCTTTCCCTGAAAAGAGAACCAGCACAACTATCCAGGTAATCTCTGGAAGCATCGGTTAGTCCATTATAAAAGATATCAAGTATTTCATTTTTCTTAAGAGGATGATCAGGAAAAGCATTAAGTAACTTGAGAAGCCTCCCCCAAGCTTATGGGAGACTCTCTTCTTCAATTTGCACAAAGTTGTATATTTCCCTCAAGGCAGCTTGTTTCTTATGAGCAGGGAAACATTTAGCGAGAAGTAATAAATCATATCACAGGGATCATGCACACAACCAGGATCAAGAGAATTAAACCATATCTTAGCATCACCATTTAATGAGAACGGAAATATTTTAAGGATATAAAAGCAACGAGATCTCTCATCATTAGTGAACAGGGTGGCTATATCATTTAATTTAGTAAGATGTGCCACAACAGTTTCAGATTCATAGCCATGAAAGGGATCAGATTCAACCAAAGTAATTATATCAGGATCAACAGAGAATTCATATTCCTTATCGGCAACACAAATAGGTGAAATAGCAAAAGCAGGGTCGGGCCTCATTCTATCATTAAGAGATTGCTTACTCCATTTAGCTAATAACCTTCTAAGCTCATCGTTATCTTTGCAAGCGAAAATAGCAGCAGAAGCTTCTTTATCAAAAATATAACCCTCATGAATAACAGGCATGTTTTCATCGTCACTTTCATCAGCATGATCAGTTTCAATAATTTCTTTCTCTCTAGCCCTAGCAATTTGTTTATCAAGAAACTCACTAAGGGGCATAGTAGTATCAAGCATAGAAGTGGTTTCACCATAAGTATCATGCATAGCAGAAGTGGCATCATCAATAACATGAGACATATCAGAACGAATAGCAGAAGCAGTTTTAGGTGTCGCAAGCTTACTCAAAACAGAAGGTGAATCAAGTGCGGAGCTAGATGGCAGTTCCTTACCTCCCCTCGTAGTTGAGGGATAAATTGTTGTCTTAGCGTCTTTCAAGATCTTCATACTGACCAGCAGATATAAATCCCAAGTAACTCAAAGAATAGAGCTATGCTCCCCAGCAATGGCGCCAGAAATTGGTCTTGATAACCCACAAGTGTAGGGGGTCGCTTAGGGAGTCCTGGATTAGGGGGTATCCAGACAGCCGGACTGTGTACAACGTCCGGACTATTGAAGCGTGAAGATACAAGACTCAAGACTTCGGCCCGTGTCCGGATGGGACTTTCCTTGGCGTGGAAGGCAAGCTTGGCATCCGGATATTATATTTCCTTCCATGTAACCGACTCCATGTAAACCCTAGCCCTCTCCGGTGTCTATATAAACCGGAGAGGTTGGTCCTTAGTAGGCCGATCACAATTACTATCATACCATCATAGGCTAGCTCTTAGGGTTTAGCCTCTACAATATCGTGGTAGATCTACTCTTGTATTACCCGTATCATCAATATTAATCAAGCAGGAAGTAGGGTTTTACCTCCATCGAGAGGGCCCGAACCTAGGTAAACATCTGTGTCCCTTGCTTCCTATTACCATCAGCCTTGACGCACAGATCGGGACCCCCTACCCGAGATCCACCGGCTTTGACACCTACATTGGTGCTTTCATTGAGAGTTCCTCTGTGTCGTCGCTGTCAGGCTCGTTGGCTCCTTCGATCATCATCAAAGACGCTGTCCAGGGCGAGACTTTCCCCCCCAGACAGATCTTCGTGTTCGGCGGCTTTGCACTGCGGGCCAACTCGCTTGGCCATCTAGAGCAGATCGACAGCTACGCCCCTGGCCACCAGGTCAGGTTTGGAAATCTGAACTACACGGCGGACATCCGCGGAGACTTGATCTTCGATGGATTTGGGCCTATGCCAGGAGCACCGGATAGTCGCGACGAGTACGGCTTAGACCTGTCGTCGGACGAAGCTTGGGGTATCGCCCCTGTAGTATCTCCGGACGAAGCTCGGTGTTTTGAAGTGATTATAACAGTAGCAACGGGAAAGTAAATAAGCATAAACCATTATATGGAAAGCTCGTAGGCATTGGATCAGTGATGGATAATTATGTCGGATGTGGTTCATCATGTAACAGTCATAACATAGGGTGACAAAGAACTAGCTCCAATTCATCAATGTAATGTAGGCATGTATTCCGAATATAGTCATACGTTCTTATGGAAAAGAACTTGCATGACATCTTTTGTCCTACCCTCCCGTGGCAGCGGGGTCCTAATGGAAACTAAGAGATATTAATGCCTCCTTTTAATAGAGAACCGGAAAAAAGCATTAACACTTAGTGAATACATGAACTCCTCAAACTATGGTCATCACCGGGAGTGGTCCCGATTATTGTCACTTCGGAGTTGCCGGATCATAACACATAGTAGGTGACTATAGACTTTCAAGACAGGATCAAGAACTCACATATATTCATGAAAACATAAATAGGTTCAGATCTGAAATCATGGTACTCGGGCCCTAGTGACAAGCATTAAGCATAGAAAAGTCATAGCAACATCAATCTCAGAACATAGTGGATACTAGGGATCAAACCCCGACAAAACTAACTCGATTACATGATAAATCTCATCCAACCCATCACCGTCTAGCAAGCCTACGATGGAATTATTCACGCACGGCGGTGAGCATCATGAAATTGGTGATGGAGGATGGTTGATGATGATGACGGCGACGAATCCCCCTCTGGAGCCAATGAGCGGACTCAGATTAGCCTCCCGAGAGGTTTTGGGCTTGGCGGCTCCGTATCGTAAAACGCGATGATTTCTTCTCCTTGATTTTTTTCTCCCCGAAAGCAAATATATAGAGTTGGAGTTGGCGTCAGAGGAGCTCCAGGGGGCCACGAGGTAGGGGGGTGCGCCCTAGGGGGGCCCCCACCCACGTGGACAGGGTGTGGGCCCCCAGGTATTCATCTTTGGCAAGGATTTATTATTATTTTTAACTAGATGTTCCGTGGAGTTTCCGGTCATTCTTAGAACTTTTGTTTTCTGCACATAAAACAACATCATGGCAATTCTGCTGAAAACAGCGTCAGTCCGAGTTAGTTCCATTCAAATCATGCAAGTTAGAGTCCAAAACAAGGGCAAAAGTGTTTGGAAAAGTAGATACGACGGAGACGTATAACATGTCATCTTTCTTAATGTGTTACTCTGTTCTTATGAACTTAATACTCTATATGCATGCTAGATAGCGGTCGATGTGTGGAGTAATAGTAGTAGATGCAGAATCATTTCTCTCTACTTGACACGGAAGTGATGCCTATATTCATTATAATTGCCTTAGATATTCTCATAACTATGCGCTTTTCTATCAATTGCTTGGCAGTAATTTGTTCACCCATCGTAATACGTGCTATCTTGAGAGAAGCCACTAGTGAAACCTATGGCCCCCGGGTCTATTTTACATCATAATAGTTTCCCATCAACTTGCCAATTTCTGTCGCCGTTCTTTTTATTTTGCAATCTTTACTTTCCAATCTATAGAACAAAAATACCAAAAATATTTAATTTGCTATCTTTATTAGATCTCACTTTTGCCAGTGACCGTGAAGGGATTGACAACCCCTTTATCGCGTTGGTTGCAAGGTTCTTGATTGTTTGTGCAGGTACTAGGTGACTTGTGCGTTGTCTCCTACTGGATTGAAACCTTGGTTCTCAAAAACTGAGGGAAATAGTTACGCTACTTTTCTGCATCACCCTTTCCTCTTCAAGGGAAAACCAATGCATGCTCAAGAGGTAGCAAGAAGGATTTCTGGTGCCATTGCCGGGGAGATCTACGCCAAGTCAAGACATACTAAGTACCCATCATAAACTCTTCTCCCTCGCATTACATTATTTGCCATTCGCCTCTCGTTTTGCTCTCCCCCACTTCTAAAACAATTTTCGAAAACCTTTGCCTTTTCTTCGCCCTCCTTCCGTTAGATCTTGTGTTACCATGTGCCTTCTTTTTTCTTGCATCTTCGCTTGCTAAAAGTTTATGGATCCTCATCCCCTTGCTAATCTTTTTAAGATATCCAATTATGATGAACCGATTTCTAGTGATTTGAGTGCACTAGATTATCTTTATCACTACAGGAATCAGCTACTTTGCCATCAGCCACGGCGGACGGCAAAGGCATGGATGGCGGACGGCAAAGACCTTTTGCGTCGCCATGGACGGCAAAAGGGGACGGCAAAGTAGGGGACGGCTAAGACTACGTTGCCGTCGCTTGGCAGTGACGACAAAAGGTCCTTTGCCATCGCAGCGGACGACAAAGAAGGCGACGGCAATAAATGCGTTGTTACTCCGTTAGGTGGTTAAGCGCAGGCCTTTGCCTTCCGCTGCGGACGGCAAAGCCTTTGCCGTCACCATCAGAGGTAAACCGACCAAATTGGTCACCTCCCGAGAAGCACGATTGCGCCACGTGGCCTCGCCGTCCATTGCGATGGCAAAGATACCTTTGCCGTCGGTGGCGACGACAAAGAGCCTACATATTGTCTCTTTTTCTGTTTTTTAATCCAACAATTTTCACAAGAAATATATATGACATATATAGATATATTTCCATATCACATATCCAGCACAGAAGTTTCATATCACATATCACATTACTTTCATCCATACACATTGTTCATACATAAGCAAGTTCCATCCATACACATTGTTCCATCCATATACATATTGCAATGCAAAGTTTCATCAAGATAGCAAGTTCCATCATAGCAAGCTAGATACAATGCAAAGTTTCATCAAAGGAAAAGCAAGCACTCCATCATAGCAATCTAGCTTCCATGAAGTGAATGAAATCTGCAAAATGGTAAATAAGAAAGTTACAAATAGGTGACTAGAACAAGAAGAAGACTAGAACAAGAAGTATATGTCATTTATGAGCTAACTTAGGTGAAATGGATCATATATGAGCTAACTAAGTTGAAATGGGTTGTTTATGAGCTAACTTAGTTGAAATGGATCATTTATGAGCTAACTTAGTTGAAATGGGTCGTCTATGAGCTAACTAAGGTGAAGGGCATCGTTTTTTAGCTAAGTAAGGTGAAATGGATCGTTTTTTAGCTAACTTAGGTGAAATGGATCATTTATGAGCTTTTATGAGCCAACTTAGTTGAAACGGGTCGTTTATGAGCTAACTAAGGTGAAATGCCATGTTTTTGAGCTAAGTAAGGTGAAATCGTTTTTGAGCTAACTTAGGTGAAATGGATCATTTATGAGCTTTTATGAGCTAACTTAGTTGAAATGGGTCGTTTATGAGCTAAGGTGAAATGCCACGTTTTTGAGCTAAGTAAGGTGAAATGGATCGTTTTTTAGCTAACTTAGGTGAAATGGATCATTTATGAGCTTTTATGAGCTAACTTAGTTGAAACGGGTCGTTTATGAGCTAACTAAGGTGAAATGCCACGTTTTTTTAGCTAAGTAAGGTGAAATGGATCGTTTTTAGCTAACTTAGGTGAAATGGATCATTTATGAGCTTTTATGAGCTAACTTAGTTGAAATGGGTCGTTTATGACCTAACTAAGGTGAAATGCCACGTTTTTGAGCTAACTAAGGTGAAATGGATCGTTTTTGAGCTAACTTAGGTGAATTGGATCATTTATGAGCTTTTATGAGCCAACTTAGTTGAAATGAGTCGTTTATGACATAACTAAGGTGAAATGGATCGTTTTTTAGCTAACTAAGGTGAAACGGATCGTTTTTTAGCTAACTTAGGTGAAATGGATCATTTATGAGCTTTTATGAGCTAACTTAGTTGAAATGGGTCGTTTATGACATAACTAAGGTGAAATGCCACGTTTTTGAGCTAACTAAGGTGAAATGGATCATTTTTGAGCTAACTTAGGTGAAATGGATCATTTAAGAGCTAATTTAGGTGAAATGGATCATTTTTAGCTAACTTAGGTGAAATTGATCGTTTAGGAGCAAATCTAGGTGAAATGGGTCATTTTGGAGCTAACCTAGGTGAAATGGGTCATTTTAAAGCTTACGTAGGTAAAATAGATCATTTAGGAGCTAATCTACGTAAAATGGGTCATTTTAGAGCTAACTTGGATAAATTGGATCACTTGTAAGCTAACTAAGGTAAAATGTGTCATTTTAGAGCTAACTTAGGTAAAATGGATCGTTTATGAGCTAACTAAGCTAATTATGCAATTTTTGACATAAGTAACCTAAGTACATATCGTTTTAGAGCTAACTTAGGTAGAATGGATGGTTTATGAGGTCAGTAAGCATATTAAGTCATTTTGGAGGAAAAGAAGCTAACTCTAGGTCATTATGGTAAGAATATTGGAGGAAATAAAGCTAAGTCTAGGTCTTTATGCATTTGTTAAGCAAAACACTAGAGAAACTTACCGTGACCGTGGAGGTGTCTGAGCGGGCTGGCTCAGCGCCGATAGTGGAGAAGGATCGTGCGATGCGTTTCGGAGTTAAGCTGCACCAAAGATCATTTCAATGTCTCGTTAGAATTATGACACTCAAATGTTAAGACTAGCAAGTAATGTCCATTCTAATTAAACTCACCGTGCTCCAGGGAGCAATCACTGCATCGGCGGAGCGGTCGACCGGACTTCTCGCACCTGATCGCACATTTAGTTTTCACAACAGAATCATACTAGTTAGTAATGAGACTCAAATGTTAAGACTAGCAAGTAATCTGCAGAAGAAACTTACCACAAGGAGCTCGTACATGGCCCTTCCTGCATGTCATTCTGTGCCCTCTCCTCCTCCAACATCTTTGTCGTCCTCTCCTCCAACTCCCGCTGCCTCTCTGCCGCCTCCGCTAGAAGTTTCTCCGTTCTATCTCTCTCACTCTATATAGCAGCCTGCAACACCACTCACATGACCATTTGTAATCATTGATGGAAGCGCACACAATGTAATGGAGAAAGATAGCTGAGTACTTATAACTAACCTTGAAGGCGAGTTGACTGGCCGTTCACGAGGCCTTATCTCAGGAGCGGAGCTTGAGTGGCGCGCCTTGATCTTGGGAGAGTGCTAGGACAACGGATAAGTCCATCTCCCATGGCTATGGAGCCATGGGACCTCCGCCACCAGATATCATCAGCAGCTCAGATCAATGGGACCTGGCTCGGGTTAAAGTCCTCCCTTTCCTCGCCTTCCCCGATCTCTATATTGCACGAGCTTGTCGTGGGCAGAGATGTTGGTGAAGTTCTTTGGATCATCGAGGTCGACGCAGAGAATGCCTTGACTTTCTTGTAAGAGCAGTGTGGGCCATGGTATACAGGTCGTACACCTCGGCACCTTATCCGCCTTTATTGTAGCGTGCTGAAAGAGAGAAACAAAGTAAATTAGTAATTAAAGGGCTAAAGCTAGCATGATGAATGAATTGCATGAATCATGAAGCAAACCACATACCCAGTTCCGCCCGTACTGAAATAAGTTGGAGCTGCCTTGGAGGTGTAGCACACCTTCCATTTGGGCACGTTTGCCCTTGGCCTCGTTATGGGAGGCCCGCCATTGTTTTGAGCACCACGCATTGACCAACACCTCAGAACAATCCATCCGATCCGGACACCATCTCGGAGGGGCCTAAGTTAGCAAATAGAAACTTGAGCGCTACGGCTATGAATTACTAAATGAAGGAAGTAAGTACAAGGCCTTAAGAATTACCTTCATGTACTGCTCCTTACTCAAGAACTTATCGCGGCACTCCTGCTTGAGCTTCTTGATACCACGCCCGGCGTAGTAGTCTCGAACAGCCTCCTCCTGAAGTAGGCGCTCGCACTCCTTGTCGATAACATCTGCCGCCTCCTCCTCGTATCCCTCCTCACACCTGTAGAATGTCTACAGTCAAATGAGACAATATTGATTAGTACAATGAATAACTAGCTAGTTCAAGATTTTTAATTGTGTAAAGGAGAAATTACCCAGAACTTTCAGATCACCACGTCTGCCCTCTCTTGCACAAGACACCGTCGATAATCTCACCCGGCGGGGCCAGGGCAGCCAAGTAGTGCTCCCAACTGAATCCAACCTCTGGAAGCCGACCCTCACCAGGCAGCGTGACAAACCCCGGGAAGTTTTGCCGAATCAGAACTCCAAGGACGGAGTTGGGCCGGCGGACACTTTCATAGTGGTCCCAACCCCTGCAGCATGACAAGGCCAACGCATTAGTTATTTGAAGAAACGTGAATGCAGAAGGTACAAAAATATTAAATGCACTTACCTCTCCCCATCAGGGAAAATCAACCACCTCAGCTCGCGGGTCGCCGGCACGGACGGGAGCCGTGTAGCACCACGCTGGTAGACGTTGCCCCCCTCCTCCTCAATATCAGTCGGCTCCGCGTCATCATCAGCATGGCCACTCGGCTCCCCGCCATCATCAGCATGGCCACTCGGCTCCTCAGGCTGACCCGACTAGGTACCCCATCCAGACGTGTGCTCCTCCGGGGTCTCATGGGCCCAACTCTCGTGGGCGGAAGGCCCGTCGACCGGAGGCTCGTGGGCCGAAGGCCCGTCGAAACGAGGCTCATGGGCCGAAGACCCGTGGACCGGAGGCTCGTGGACCGGAGTCCGTGTAGCCTCCTCCTCGGACGAGTCAACCCTAGCAGTCACGTGCTCGGGTGAAATAGCTGGGGGTGGCGGCGAGGAAGGCGTCGTAAGAGTCACCCTACCTCCTCTCCCGCGACCACGTGCTCCACCTCCTCTCTTCTTCTTACCTCGTCCCCTGCTGGGCACCGCAGTCGATGAAGAAGGGCCCGGTGGTGTCGACATACTGTCCAGCAACGCTCGGCGGAGAGGTGCGTGTGCAATGGAAGACCTCGCAACACGCGCCGACGAAGAAGGGGCCTTGGCGCGCTCCCGACCAGCGCCCACCATCTTTCAACACTTGCCATGACAAAGAATAAACGAAATTAGTACAACATAAAAAAAAAGTACCGACATGAATAATAATATGTATATCACTTAAGTGTATCATCATCAAGTACAACATAAAAAAATTGAATACCTGACACTACTAACAATCTCGATCAGTATCATCAATAAATGCATAATCATCATCATCACTATAATCAGTGATGGGCTCACTATAATCATCATCATCACTATCATCACTATAATCATCATCATCCTTTGGACACACAACAATTATATATATAATTCACCATGTATATATTCATCGGTTGATCTACTTTGTCAATTTTATTACGTCCATGCAACCTACACTCTAATAGGCACCGACGAAATTTATCGTCGGATCCGAGCAAAGCATATCGTCGGATCGGTGCTGTTTTGGGGTCGGGATTCAGGGTGTCGTGGTCGGGTCGGGTGCTGTTTCGGGTCGGGGGTCGGGTGTCGGGGTCGGGGTCGGTTGTCGGGTCGGTGTCGGGTCAGGTCAGGCTCGTGGTCGGGATGTCGGGTCGGGCTCGGGGTCGGTGTCGGGTCGGGTCGGTCTCGGGTCGGGTTGTCGGTCGGGTGCAGGGGAGGGTCGGAGTGCCGTGTCGGTGTCATGATCGAGTGTCGATCAGGTCAGGCTCGGGGTTGGGGTGTCGGGATCGGGGTCGGGGTTGGGGTCGGGTCTTGGGGTCGGGGTGTCGTGTCGGGTCAGGGGTCGGTTGTCGAGTCGGGTGTCGGGTCAGGTCAGGCTCGGGTTCGGGGTGTCGGGTCAGGCTCGGGGTCGGGATGTCGGGTCGGGTCGGTCTCGGGTCGGGTGTCAGTCGGGTGTCGGGTCGGGTCGGGGTGTCGTGTCGGTGTCATGATCGGGTGTCGATCAGGTCAGGCTCGGGTCGGGTCGGGTGTCGGGTCGGGTTGAGGTTTCGGGTCGGGGTGTCATGTCGGGGTCGGGGTGTCGGGGTCGGGGTCGGTTGTCGGGGTCAGGATGTCGGGTCAGGTCAGGCTTGGGGTCGGGGTGTCGGGTCAGGCTCGGGGTCGGGGTCGGTCTCGGGGTCGGGGTGTCAGGTCGGGGTGCCGGGTCGGGGTCGGGGTGCCGTGTCGGTGTCGCGGTCGGGGTGTCGATCGGGTCAGGCTCGGGGTCGGGGTGTCGGGGTCGGGGTCGGGGTCGGGGTCTCGGGGTCGGGGTGTCGTGTCGGGGTGCCGGGTCGGGGTCGGGGTGCCGTGTCGGGTAGGGTTTTTTTTCCTCTTTTTTCCTTTTCTTCTTCTTCCTCTTCTTCCTTTTCTTCCTTTTCTTCCTTTTTTTCCTTCTTCTTCTTCTTCTTCTTCTTCTTCTTCCTCCTTTCCTTTTTCCTCTTCTTCTTCTCCTCCTCCCCTCTTTTTTCTTCTTCTTCTTCCTCTTCTTCTTTTTTCTTCTCCTCCTCCTCTTCTTCTTCTTCCTTTCCCTTTTGCTCTTCTTCTTCTCCTCCTCTCCTCTTTTCTTCTTCTTCTTCTTTCCTAAACCTAAACCTAAACCTAAAACTAGACCTAAATCTAAAACTAAAACTAAAACTAAAGCTAAATCTAAACTAAACTTAAACCTAAAACTAAAAAAACAGAAAAAGGAAAAACTAAAACTAAACTAAAATTAAACTAAAACTAAACTAAAACTAAACCTAAAACTAAAACTAAAACTAAAACTAAAACTAAATCTAAGCGAAACATAAACCTGAAACTAAAAACCAGAAAAAAACAGAAAAAGAGGAGGTAGAGCTCACAGGCAGGGCGGTGGAGGAGGTGGCAGTGAAGGAGGCGAGGCGGGCGGCGCGAGGCGGCGAGGCGGCAGGGCAGTGGCGACGGGGCGGGCAGAGGCGGGGGGGGTGGGGGCAGGCGCCGTGGGGCAGGCCGCGGCACCGAGACGGCAGGCAGCCAGGCGACGGGCGGGGCCGATGGGGCGCCGGGTGGTTGGGCTAGGGGGGGCAGGCAGGCGGGGGGGGGGCTGGGGGCGGTGGCACCGAGACAGACAGAGCGGCGGGCGACAGGGCCATGATGGGCACAGGGGCGGGGGGGGCGGTGGGGCGGCGGGGTGGTGGGGCGACGGGGCGGCGGAGAGTGGTGGGGGCGGCGGCGCGCGTGTGAAGATGGAGAGAAACAGAGAGAGAGGGGCGGGGTGGGGCGCGTCCGCCGTTTGATGAGTTAAATCTTTGCCGTCCGCCCCCCCTTTGCCGTCCGCTTTTTTGCTCTTTGCCGTCCGCTAGCGGACGGCAAAGAGGTGGGGCGTTAAGTTTTTGTCAAACGGGTGGGTGGGTGGGGGCCACCTCCCTCTTTGCCGTCAGCTGGCGAATGGCAAAGAAATGGCGCATGGCAAAGAGCTTCTTTGTCGTCTGCCATTTCTTTGCAGTCGGCTTTTCGGTGGCTGATGGCAAAGAGCTTCTTTGCCGTTCGCTAGCAGACGACAAAGATCTGGCAGATGGCAAAGTAGCTGATTCCAGTAGTGTATGAGGTTTTACTTGAAATTCGTGAATCTAAAAATTGTGATGAAGAAATTTATGAAGAGATACACGATAGATCCTTGAATAAAAAGCATGATTGCAATGATTTTAGTATAAATTCTCTTGATGTCAATTGTGCTAATAATATGCAAAACCCTAAGCTTGGGGATGCTAATTTTGCTATGTGTACTACTTGTTGCAATGATACTGATTGGGGTGATTCTTCTTATGACCTTGAAAATTTATTTAAGCCCCATTATGAATATGAGATTGATAATAGTGTTTGCAATAATATTGAAAGTGGGTTTGGAAGAGTGTCAACTCTAGATCCGACATATTTGGAGGATTTTCAATCTTATGAAATTTTTGATAAAAGTGGGCTTGGAGAGGTCATGACTTTAGTTAACGTTAATCCCACTATTTTGGAAGAGTGTCAACTTTGCATGCATGTGGTTCATAAAGAGAATATTTTATGTGATAGCTATGTTGTTGAATTTGCTTATGATCCTACATATAATTATTATGAGATAGGAAAATATGGTTGTAGCAATTTTCATGTTACTAAATTACCTCTCTTCATGTTGAGAATGCTATCGTCTCTTTCTTGTTCCTTGCATATGCTAGTTTTTGCTTTCCTTGAAAACAAATTGCTTACAAAATGCCTATGCGTAGTAAGTATGTTAGACTTAGATGTGTTTTTCACGTGTTTTATGATGCTCTCTTTGCGCTTCAATTTTTGTCTTTCATGTGAGTATCATTAAAATTATTAATGCCTAGCTAGAAATGTTTTAAAGAAAAGTGCTTGTTGGGAGGCAACCAAATTTTATTTTTACTTTTTCTTTTTAGGTTCTGTTTAAAAATAAATAATTCATATAGCTTCTGTTTAGATGTGGTTTTATGTTTTAATTAGTGTTTGTGCCAAGTAGAACCTTTGGTAAGACATGGGTGAAGTCTTTGCGATCTTGCTTTAAAAAAACAGAAACTTTTGCGCTCACGAGGTCAGCAGACATTTTTTACTGGAGAGTGCTTTTAGGTTGATTCTTTTGCAGATGATTAATAGACAAATTCCTCACCTCCAACAATTTTTTTTGGAATTTTTGGAGTTACAGAAGTATTCGAACATATCATATTGCTACAGACTGTTCTGTTTTGATAGATTCTATTTTTCGTGTGTTGTTTGCTTATTTTAATGAATCTATGAGTAGTATCGAACCATAGAGAAGTTGGAATACAGTAGGTTTAACACCAATATAAATAAAGAATGAGTTCATTACATTACCTTAAAGTGGTGGTTTATTTTCTTATACTAACGGAGCTCATGAGATTTTCCGTTGAAGTTTTGTGTTGTGAAGTTTTCAAGTTTTTGGGTAAAGATTTGATGGATTTTGGAATAAGGAGTGGCAAGAGCCTAAGCTTGGGGATTCCCAAGGCATCCCAAGGTAAAATTCACGGACAACCAAAAGCCTAAGCTTGGGGATGACCCGGAAGGCATCCCCTGTTTCGTCTTTGTCTATCGGTAACTTTACTTGAGGCTATATTTTTATTCACCACATGATATGTGTTTTGCTTGGAGCGTCTTGTATGATTTGATTCTTTGATTTTTAGTTTACCACAATCATTCTTGTTGTACACACCCTTTTTGGGAGAGACACGCATGAATCAGAATTTAGTAGAATACTCTATGTGCTTCACTTATATCTTTTGAGCTAGATAATTTTGCTCTAGTGCTTCAATTATATCTTTTTAGACCACGGTGGTGGTTTTATTTTATAGGAATTATTTATCTCTCATGCTTCACTTATATTATTTTGAGAGTCTTTTAGAACAGCATGGTAATTTGCTTTGGCTATAAAATTAGTCCTAATATGATGGGCATCCAAGATGGGTATAATAAGTGCATTGAATACTATGAGAAATTTGATGCTTGATGATTGTTTTGAGATATGAAGATGGTGATATTAGAGTCATGCTAGTTGAGTAATTGTGAATTTGAGAAATACTTATGTTGAGGTTTGCAAGTCCCGTTGCATGCACGTATGGTAACCGTTGTTTAATAAATTTGAAGCATGAGGTGTTTCTTTGATTGTCTTCCTTATGAGTGGCGGTCAGGGATGAGAGATGGTCTTTTCCTACCAATCTATCCCCCTAGGAGCATGCGCGTAGTGCTTGGTTTTGATGACTTGTCGATTTTTGCAATAAGTATGTGAGTTCTTTATGACTAATGTTGAGTCCATGGATTATACGCACTCTCACCCTTCCACCATTGCTAGCCTCTCTAGTACTGTGCAATTTTCTCCAGTACCATAAATCCACCATTTACCTTCCTCAAAACAGCCACCATACCTACCTATTATGGCATTTCCATAGCCATTCCGAGATACATTGCCATGCAACTTTCCACCGTTCCATTTATGATGACACGCTTCATCATTGTCATATTGCCTTGCATGATCATGTAGTTGACATCGTATTTGTGGCAAAGCCACCATTATTAATTTTTTATACATGTCACTCTTGATTCATTGCACATCTTGGTACACCGCCAGAGGCACTCATATAGAGTCATATTTTGTTCTAAGTATCGAGTCGTAATCCTTGAGTTGTAAATAAATAGAAGTGTGATTATCATCATTATGAGAGCATTGTCCCGTGTGAGAAAAAAAGAGAAAGGCCAAATAAAAAGAAAGAGAAGGCCCAAAAAAATGAGAGAAAAAAGAGAGAAGGGGCAATTTTACTATCCTTTTTCACACTTGTGCTTTAAAGTAGCACCATGGTCTTCATGATAGAGAGTCTCTTATTTTGTCACTTTCATATACTAGTCCGGATTTTCGTTATAGAACTTGGCTTGTATATTCCAACAATGGGCTTCCTCAAAATGCCCTAGGCCTTCGTGAGCAAACAAGTTGGATGCACACCCACTTAGATTCTTTTGTTGAGCTTTCATACATTTATAGCTCTAGTGCATCCGTTGCATGGAAATCCCTACTCACTCGCATTGATATCTATTGAACTACGCGCATGCTCCTAGTTGATGTGAGACCATCTTCCTCTTTTTGTCTTATCCACAACCACCATTCTATTCCACCTATAGTACTATGTCCATGGCTCACGCTCATGTATTGCGTGAAAGTTGAAAAAGTTTGAGAATACTAAATTATGAAACAATTGCTTGGCTTGTCATTGGGGTTGTGCATGATTTGAACATTTTGTGTGAAGAAGATGGAGCATAGCCAAACTATATGATTTTGTAGGGATGAACTTTCTTTGGCCATATTATTTTGAGAAGACATGATTACTTTGTTAGTATGCTTGAAGTATTATTATTTTTATGTCAATATTAAACTTTTGTCTTGAATCTTTTGGATCTGAACATTCATGCCACAATAAAGAAAATTACATTGATAATTATGTTGGGTAGCATTACCCATCAAAAAATCTGTTTTTATCATTTACCTACTCAAGGATGAGCATGAATTAAGCTGTGGGATGCTTGATACGTATCCAACATATCTATAATTTTTTATTGTTCCATGCTATTATATTATCTGTTTTGGATGTTTAATGGGCTTTAATATGCTCTTTTATATTATTTTTGGGACTAACCTATTAACCGGAGGCCCAGTGCTAGTTTCTGTTTTTTTGCCTGTTTTAGAGTTTCCCAGAAAAGGAATACCAAACGGAGTCCAAACGGAATGAAACCTTTGCGATGATCTTTCTTGGAACGAAAAGAATCCAGAAAACTTGGAGTGGAAGTCTGGAACTCCGTGAGGCAGCCACAAGGCAGGAGGGCGCGCCCAGGGGGTAGGCGCGCCCCCACCCTCGTGGGCCCCTATTAGCTCCACCGACGTACTTCTTTCGCCTATATATACTCTTACACCCTAGATTGATCAGAGAGAGAGAGAGCCACGAAACAACTTTTCCACCGCCGCAACCTTCTGTACCCGTGAGATCCCGGGCATTTTTCGGTGATCTGCCGGAGGGGGAATCGATCACGGAGGGCTTCTATATCAACACCATAGCCTCTCCGATGAAGCGTGAGTAGTTTACCACAGACCTTCGGGCCCATACTTATTAGCTAGATGGGTTCTTCTCTCTATTTGATTCTCAATACAAAGTTATCCTCGATGTTCTTGGAGATCTATTCGATGTAATACTCTTTTGCGGTGTGTTTGTCAAGATCCGATGAATTGTGGATTTATGAACAAGATTATCTATGAATATTGTTTGGTTCCTCTCTGAATTCTTATATGCATGATTTGATATCTTTGCAAGTCTCTTCGAATTATCGGTTTAGTTTGGCCTACTAGATTTATCTTTCTTTCAATGGGAGAAGTGCTTACACTAGTGCGCGTCGGTCCTAAACAAACGGTTTTTAATCCCTTTCCGCGACGACATTTGGAACCGTCGCCAAGTGAGTGTGGGCGATAGGGGGGTCCTTCCCACACGACCAGAAACCGTCGGGGATATGCCCTCCTGGAACACACGTTCGGCAAAATGAGGTAATGTGCCCGGCGAACGCTCAAATACGAAAATACGTACAGTAGAGCTAAAAAAAAATACAATTATACGGTGAAATTGTTTTCGGTCGCAAGTACATCCCACACAGTCAGTCCCGGCTGAATGTTTCCGTTCATATGTACATCCCACACAGTCGCTTCAAGGAAAACATCCCACACAGGTACATCACACACAATTTTTCCCGATAAATCGTTTGTGATAGCATTGCCATTGCACACGATATTGATAATTTTATCTTTTGCATTATTGAATGCGTCACACATGGTGCGTAGAAGAAACTGTGTGGCAAAGGCTGTCCAGCACACACACTTTTTATGTGATAAACGTTTGCGCAAGGTAGCCAAATGCAAACAGTTTTCAAGAGAAAGTCGTGTGTGCAGTGGAGATTGATCGCACATGTAGTGGATCCTAGAAACGTTTCTGATCTCCTCGTATATCACAGATGTTTCGCTTTCGCAAACCGTGTGCAGTGTAATCCCTTATTAACCCATAATTAATCCAATTAATCCCTAATTTAAAAGTCACATGTTTTGAATTTGAAAGTAGGCAATCACTTATTTCATATCCAACCATGTTTATTACAAATATAGGTTCAACCACGAATCCATAATTCAATGCACATGTACATATACTGAAGAACTACAGAAGCACCAAGTAAAGAATGATGGACCACAGGTGTACTAAAGACTGTAAAGAGATAGGCGAAAGACATTCTAGTTGCTGGAGAAGGTGAAGCGAAATGCCCATATTGTGCCCTCCTCCATGCGTAAGGTGTGCACGACTCTAGGCCAACCCACTGTGATGGCTGCCCGTCCATCCTTCACTATCTTCATTACGACTTCTCGATGCTCATTGTAGTCTGGATGAAATAGTTTAACCTTCATTGTGTGTCTGCCAATCATGTACTTTGCGAGGTAATCTTGAGTGAACTGCTTCGGGAACCACTAGGAACCAAAAAGATTCAGACATTGTTGTCTAACAACTCATTATGGGTAGTAAAAAGAGAAGGTTGCAGAGTTTGTAGTTACCATCCTACTGCTCACTATTGTGTTGGATAGAGCATAAATAAATAATTTTCTTGCCACCATTCATTTCCTTTTGCTAATAATCCTTATCAGTTTCCTCACTTGATGCTTGTTCATCAATATCTCATTGCCCCATATGCAAAAAGGGTCGATTTGTGGATCCTTGCTAAGGGCATATGTACCTACAAGCAATAAGTCAATATTAGAAGCTAACTAGTGTCCATGCCTGGATCTATATGCACTACATTATGGAACGACGAGGGAAGTACAAGCCGAGGGATGAAGCTAACCTCGGCGGAAAATGGTGGCCACTCCCGTTGTTGTCCTGCATAAGTAGTGGAAAGGCATGATAAGTACATCAATCTTAACATCAAACAAATATAGAAAATGTAAAGAACATCATCTCCAAATGATAGCTTGAATGTGTTGGTTTCAGCATGCTGTTAAAGCAGATATAAAATGGAAGGCAATGTTACCGACAGCAGGCTTAACAGCCATCAAATATTGCAGTTCAAACTGGTATTTTTGAAAATGAATAAAACGTAGGTAATGCTTAAACATCACACTGGATAAATGTGTAAAACTAAAATAAAGGGCATGTGTTAACTACACTAGGAATAACTGGAACCAAATATAGCTGTTCAAACTGGTATTGATGTAGTCGAGCGGCACAGTTCCGACTTGCACATAATGAACCACACATTGTGAATGACTGAAATAAACAAGGCATAAATGACCAGTATAACAACCAAATATAGCCATTGAAAACTAGACAGAGTCTCACTTCAACCAACCTAAGAAGCAAATACAGATAAACATGGCATATGCTTGAAAACTAGACAAATGCTCACTGCAACCAATCTAACAAGAAAATAAAGATAAACAAGGCATCTGCTTGATAATTGGACAAATGCTAAAAAAAGCAACCTAACAACCAAATACAGATAAACAAGGCATCTTCTTGATAACTGGACAAATGCTAAAAAAAGTAACCTAACAACCAAATACAGATAAACAAGGCATCTGCTTGATAACTGGACAAATACTCACTTCAACCAAACTAAGAACCAAATATAGATAAACAAGGCATCTGCTCGATAACCGAAAAAATGCTCACTCCAACCAACCTAACAACAAAATATAGATAAACAAGGCATCTACTCACTATAAACAACCAAATATAGCCATTCATGAAACTAAAGTGGACAATTCATACTTAAACATCACATAGACCTATTGAACAATACATTTTTGCATAACTGAAATAATTAAACACGGCACAGTTGAAGCACCGCATGGAAAATGCTACTACAACAAAGGGTACAGGTTGGCAAGCTAGAAAAGGTAAGATTTGCTGATAGAATGTTGCCTCACATTTCATGGACGGGATCCTTCCAGTTGGAAGAGCACAGACCCATGGTGCACTCTTTGATGTCAGAGATGGGTTGTTTCACCTTGGAAGAACCTTCGTGGGTGCCCTCCTGGTGGTCGTGGTCATGGTCGATGAGATCTGACTTGGCAATTGAGGATCCCAAGACGCTGTCGTACAACGTGTCCTTCAGAAGTGACAAAATGGGCTCGATGGCGTATAAAGCTCACAAATCCTTGACCGCCTAGCGGAGGAGATCAGCGGCAGGGCCATCGAAGAGATCGACAGCGGTTGAACCAGAGGGGTTGGGGATGGACCACTTAACCTGTGACATGGCCCGCATGAAGCCGTCGGTGTTGACGAGCTTGATGTTGTAGCCAGCTTCCCCGAGATACAGTAATACGCTAGCCCACTGACATGAAGCCTTCGGTATGGCAACATAGTCAACGTCTTCGCCGGCTTCTGCACCGACGTGTTGCTTCGGGATCGACAAGTCGGGGTTAACAGCGGCCACCTCGCCAACATCCGCCGGAGAGGCCATGATAAACCTCTTCTTGGCCGAACGCTCGTTGGGCTCCCCAGGATACGTGGTCGAGCTTAGGCTGCGACATTCTGGAGCAGGGGATGTGGATCTGACGGGGAGGGACACCGTAGACCTCATCTAAAAACTCAGGGGAGTGGGGCGATGGTATGGGAATCGCTAGATAACCCGAACTTTATTATCTAAGCTAGGAGGAACAGGCAGACCGGCAGGGTTGGCGGCGGCGCAGGCGACGGCCGCGAGCTAGGGTTCGAAGGGGGGAGGGGGCGGGTGGGGGACTGTGGAGGGGGGGTGGGTGGTGTTTGAGCATACACCGCGGCTACTGAAAATTTTAGTAATGGTGGATGGAGATGGTGGTGGACGAGGGAGGGCGATGGTTCAAATGCCTCGGCTACTGCAATTTTACTATAAGGTTGGTGCTGGAGGAGTGTGGGCGACGGCTGAAGTACGACGGCTACGAAAATTTGGGTAAAGGAATTGATGCCAGGCGGGAGTGCCCAAGATCGTGCACGGTCCAATAAGAATATGTGTGTATGCTAATAAGGAAAAGTGGCGCGGATCCGCCGATTTTTGCAACGCTCAAGGCGGGTAGTTTGTTTTTTATATTTCTAGCTAGCTGGTCTATCGCACACGGTTCATCCTAATTTCCAAATAAACTTACCCGCCTTTAGCTTCCACAGGTGGTGGTTTTACAGTGCACTTGCATCGCACACGGTTAAGCTAGTACCTCCACACTTTGCTCATGCTTGTGCGGTCGTGGTGATTTCAGCGCACTTGCATCACACACGGCTGAGACAGTACCTCCACCCTTTGCTCGCGCTTGTTCGGTCATGGTGATTTCAACGCACTTGCATCGCACAGGGTTGAGCCAGTACCTCCACCTTAATTTGCTCGCGCTTGCGCGGTCGTAGTGATTCTATAGCGACCCGACCCAAAATCGGTCAAGTCTCTGTGTCTGTACCATCCCAAGATCATGCTGGCACACACAGTACATTGATGAAATAATCAAAGTTCAATCACACCTGAATTTATTACACGATTCTCATATCGAGTCTTTATTACAATAGAATAAATTTGGCCGAAGGCCAACTCATGAGAAATAAAACTAAGTAAAGCTGCGAAGCGTAGAAGAATAGCGAGTCCATCCGACTCCAAAGGGCAATCGCTAAGCGCGGATCGTAGCCTCACTCCCGATCGAATAATCCTCTACAACATAAGGCGTTGCAGCCGTGTAGGTCAGCATTTTGAATATGCCGGCAAGTCATGAGAGAGAATAACAATAAAAATTACTAACACTATATGCAATTTGGCTGTGGGGCTCTAAGTTTCATTGTTTTGCGCAAAGCCAGTTTTTTCCTACAATAAGGACTTGTTTGCATTTACTACAAAATGTTGGTAATTATTGAGATGGTTCCACCAACCAATGTCTCATTCCCAATTATTAAATAACCCCCCTCAATTAATTTATTAGTTTTAGTGTTGATATTTCCGAAATACTTCCAAGTTCCAGAGGCTCAAATTGTCCGTAACCGGGGGCACGGCTAACCGATTAGATCTTCACTCTGCAGAGGTTTGCGCACTTTACCCGCAAGAATCGTTCCCTCCTTTTAAGTCTTCGCACTTCATGGTGTTTGAAGACGGACGAACGAAACAGGGTCTTCCGAAGAGTTCCTCCGCCACCGCCGTACCCATCCAATCCTACCGTTCTTCTACATCTCGTAGCACCGTCCGCCAGAGTCACACCTAAGGTTGACCAAGCGAGCCCATAATGGCTTGCGGCTGCAGGTAAGCTTCCGGTCAATGGGGTATCCATCCGTCTCTTCGTGGCTGGGTGAAGCTTTCCGCAAGATGTCATGGCGCTTCTCCATGCATCCCGCCAACCACTGGGTTCTCCGGGTGCCCGTCAACCGTCCTCCACCCAAGAGTGAATTTTGAAGTCCATCTTGATCTTGAAGTCATGGGGTTGTCATCATCTTGACTCTCACATCTCCCTTATGATTCACTCAACCAACCCGTCTCTGAGCATAGCAAAATAAACTACTTCGTCCGGCAATGGTAACAAGGAATTGGGTTCATCCTACCTCATGATACTACTCAAGAACATAACTTCAAATTTCTCCTACTGCATGCATGGTGGGGAGGTTTAATTCTAATGCAACAAAATCATAGGCATAGTAAAAAGAAATATGATCAATGACTTGCCTTGCTGACGATCTTCAAAAGCTAGGGACTCGTGGTAGCAAGCTTCGCACTCCGGAAATTCTACCGAGGCAAACAACAATCATAATAAGCATACCACATAGGATCACTTAACATAACAACATACTAACATAACACATGAAACAATTGAATCAAAACCCAAAGAAAACTCGAAGAAATCCAACTCAAAGTTTTCCTACATCAAGCAACAACTAAGAATAGTTTTACACTACAAAATTTTCTTAACAGAACCTAAGCATGGGTTTTTTGCTACCTAACAGAAAAGAAATCATCAAGCAACTAGGAGCAAAAAGAATCACCTTAAAAGCTATTATAAAACTCCTATTAGGCCTAAAACAATCCTAGCAAGAGAAAATAAAATAAAAGTTTTATTTATTATAAATAAAAGTTCATGTTCTAAAGTTATAGAAACTAAACTAGAATAAACTATCACATAGGAAAAACAAAATTTATTTGCTAATTAAAACAATAGGAAAACAGTAGCTAGTTAAATAAATAGGAATAACATGATTCAGATTAAAACTATTTTTTATTAAATCTAAAATGCCCAAATAAATACCTACGGTTAGGTAAGGTCAAAACAAAGTTGTGACAAAAGAATCACTAAAAATAATATTCCTAACTCATTTTATAGCAGAATTACTATTCTGTCTAAATCTAAAATAAAACAATTTTAAATAATTTTAACATGACTAATTATATTTTCTACAGAAACTACAAGAAATTTTCAAACCAACAAAAAAGAATCACTTAAAAATATTAAGTAGATTAAAAGATATGGATTTTACAAAACTGAAACTATTCTGTTAAAAACAGAAAGGAAAAATATTAACTAAAAAGAAAAACTGGCTAATGGGCCTATCTAACGCTTCGGGCGTAATATAACTAAAATGCGTCGGGGAAATAAACCGCTTCGGCCCGGTCTAATCTAACCTAACTAAAACCAAAACTAAACCGGAACTAAACCGGTTCACTTAAAATAGACCGTACCCCTTCGAGGGATCTAACCTAAACCCTAGGATCTAGATCGAACGGCGGAGAGGAGTCCGGCGGCTTACCGACAGGGTTGACGCTGGCGACGGTCGACGGCAGCTCGAGCGATGACGGCTCCGGTGGCTCCGGTGGTCGGGGACGTCGGCGGAGGCCTCCGGCGGGTTCGGCGGAGCAAGGGGGGGCTCGGGGTGGAGTCGGGCGAGGTCGAGGTGGTCGGGGGTGGCCGGAATGGGGCTAATGGCGCTCCGGCGGCGTCGGGTCTCCGGCGACGAATCGCGGTCGAGGGGAGGTGTTAGGCGAGGGGGCGAGGGGAGAAACGGGGCGAGGGGGAGGGTTTATATAGAGGGGGGACGACTTGGACGAGGGGCGATCGCGGGAGGGGATCGGGATGAGATCCCGGGGATCTCGGGATTCCGGCGGCGGCGGCGGTTGGCGTGGCTTGCGGGAGGAGGAAGGAGGGGTGGGGCCCGGTTGTCGGTGAGAGAGAGAGAGGGGGATCGGGTCGGGCGACCGGTCGGAAAGGGGTTCGGGGTGCAGCTATCGGGCGTGGGCGGCTCGGTAGCTGGCTCGGTCATTGGGCTACTCGGCACTGGCTGCGCTGTGGTGGGCCGCCTCGGCTTGGGCTGGGCAGTTGGCTGGCGGGCGCAGGGCTTTCTCTTTTCTATTTTTTTGAATTTAGAGAGAGAGAGAAATATATAAATATAAATATTTTATATAGGACATATATATATATATATATATCAAAATGATCAGGGAATATTCCTATAATTTGAACATTTTTCCAGGGCAAAACTCAAACTTTATAAAAATCATTTTCTAAAATTCCAAATAAAACTCAAATTTGAATTCAAACTTTTGGCAATGTTTTCTTGACATTTTTGGAGTGTCATGTTTACTCCTCTCATACTTTGTCTCAAGTATTGTCAGGCATTGGTTTGAAATAAATAAATTTCAACTGCCAAACTTTGAATTCAAATTCCAACAACTCCAAAACTTCTGAAACTTCAAATGCCACTCAAATTCAAACAAAATGCATAGATGCTTAACTATAATTGTAAAACATTCCAAATAGGAAAATTGGGATGTTACAAACCTACCCACCTTAAGATGAATCTCGCCCTCGAGATTCGGGTTGGCTAGCAAATAGGTGCGGGTGGTCTCGAAGGAGATCTTCTTCTCGCTCCCAGGTGGCTTCCTCCTCGGAGTGATGACTCCACAGCACCTTGCAAAACTTGATGATCTTGCTGCGGGTGACTCTGTTCGCAGTCTCGAGAATTCGGACGGGTTTCTCCTTATAAGTCAGATCACTGTCGAGCTGTATGGCCTCTAGGGGCACTGTGTCTCTCAACGGAATATCGGCCATGTCGGCGTGGCATTTCTTCAGCTGAGAAACATGGAAGATATCATGAACTCCGGACAATCCTTCCAGCAATTCCAACTTGTAAGCAACTTCTCCACGACGTTCGAGGATTTTGTAGGGGCCAATGAACCGGGGTGCTAACTTTCCTTTAACACCGAACCTCTTGATTCCACGAAGTGGGGACACACGAAGATATGCTCGGTCTCCCGCTTCGTAAGTTACTTCCTTGCGTTTACTGTCGGCATAACTCTTCTGCCTCGACTGAGCTATCTTGAGCCTCTCTCGAATCAGCTTGACTTTCTCTTCGGAATCTCTGATAAGATCGGAACCGAAAAGTGTTCGATCTCCAACACCATCCCACAGCAATGGTGTTCTGCACCTCCTTCCGTATAGAGCTTCGAAAGGGGCCATCTTCGATCGGTGCGATAACTGTTATTGTAGGAGAACTCCGCGTATGGTAAATTATCATCCCAGCTAGACCCATAGTCTAGCACACAAGCTCTCAACATGTCCTCCGAATCTGGTTGACTCTCTCGGTCTGTCCATCTGCTCATGCGGATGAAAAGCTGTCTTGAACTCCAGCCTCGCACCCAAAGTTTCATGTGGCGATTCCAAAACTTTGAGGTAAATTGTGTTCCTCTATCGACACGATACTCCTCGGAACTCCATGCAGACATACGATCCTGGTCATGTATATCTTGGCCAACTTAGCACTGGTATAGGTAGTCTTCACGGAATGAAGTGAGCTACCTTGGTCAATCGATCAACCACTACCCGATAGAATCATAACCTGAGCGGGTCTGGGTAATCTGTGATAAAGTCCATTCCAAGTTTTCCCATTTCCACTCGGGAATCGGCAAAGGTTGAAGTAACCCTGCTGGCTTCGATGTTCCGCCTTTACTCGTTGGCATACATCGCATACCGCTACGTACTCGCAATATCCTTCTTCATACCTGCCCACGAAACTTTCCTTCAAATCCAGATACATCTTGGTGTTACCGGGTGAATCGAGTACGGTGAATCATGAGCCTCTGAAGAATTAGCTTCCTGAGTTCGGGATCATTGGGCACATAAATACGATCCTCGTACCATATAGCTCCGTATTCATCCTTACGAAACCCTTTAGCTTTTCCTTCATTCATCTTTTCTTTATCTCATCAATTTCCTTGTCCGACTTACGGGCTTCACGAATTCTTTTCGCCAAAGTGGACTGAACTTCGAGTTGCAACATATCCTCTCGGAACTATCTCCGATCGGAGATCTACGAGGTCATCGACTAACTCTGGGTAATCCTCCTGCTATAAGAGTATTCACATAACTCTTACGGCTCAAAGCATCTGCTACAACATTAGCCTTTCGGGTGGTAAAGCAATCTCATGTCATAGTCCTTGATTAACTCTAGCCATCTCCTCCGCTCGAGGTTCAACTCTTTTGCGTGAAAATATACTTCAAGCTCTTATGATCAGTGTCAACATCACAGCGGTTTCCGATAAGAAAATGTCTCAGTGTCTTGAGTGCATGCACTCTGCTGCTAACTCCAAATCATGTGTGGCATAACTCATCTCGTGTGGTCGAGCTATGCGGAGGTATAAGCTACAACTTTTCCTTCCTGCATGAGTACTCCTCCGAGTCCACGACGAGAAGCGTCACAATATACCGTAATCCTTGTGTATGTCCGCAAAATCAATCTTCGGGCTGTGACCAAACGTTTCTTCAATTCCTGAAAACTGGCTTCACAATCCTCGGTCCAAATGTACTTGGCATCCTTCTTCAACAGCTCAGTTATGGGCTTGGCAATCTTCGGGAAGTTCTCAATAAACCTCCGATAATATCCTGCGAGTCCGAGAAAACTGCGGATCTCCTTGGTCGAGGTGGGCGGCCTTAATCGGTGACTGATTCCACCTTGGCGGGGTCAACTGCTATTCCTTCTCCTGAAATAACATGTCCGAGGAATCCGACTTCCTTCAGCCAAAATTCACATTTCTTGAACTTGGCATACAACTGATGTTCTCAAGTTTCTCGAACTAGACGCAAATGTTCCTTATGCTCTTCCTCGCTCTTGGAGAAAATCAGTATATCATCGATGAACACCACGACAAACTTGTCCAGATATTCCATAAATACCTTGTTCATCAAATTCATGAAGTATGCAGGGCATTAGTCAATCCAAATGACATGACGGTATACTCATATAAACCATACCTGGTAGTGAATGCTGTTTTGGGTATATCCTTTTCACGGATCTTCAACTGATGATACCCTGATCGAAGATCGATCTTGGAGAATACCTTGGCTCCAACTAGCTGATCAAATAGATCATTAATCATCGGCAGAGGGTACTTGTTCTTGATGGTCACGTCGTTTAGCGAACGATAATCCACAACCATTCTCAGGGTTCCATCCTTCTTCTCTACCAAAAGAACTGGGGCTCCCTAAGGTGACGAGCTTGGCCGAATATATCCTTTCTCCAATAGCTCATTAATTTGGTTCTTGATTTCTTTCAAATCGATCGGTGGCATCCGATAGGGTCTCTTGGATATTGGGGCTGCTCGGCAATAACTCAATCAGAAATTCAATGTCTCGTCGGTGGCATTCTGGTAATTCCTCCGAAACACACCGGAAAATCTTGCACCACTGGCACTTCCTCTGAACAACTCCGTGAGGGAACTCACCCGATTCTTCATCCGCTACGTGCGGATACATACTTGATCCTCTTCTGCTTCGGGGTGGTGAGCAGAATCGACTTGTGGGCACAGTCTATGTCTCCTTCAAACTTCGTCAACCAATCCATGCCTAGGATTACATCCAAGGTCTGGGTTTCCAATACTATGAGGTCTGCGGGAAATTTATGGTTTCCGATGTTGAGGGTTGCATGACAGCCTAAGCCTGCCATCATTTCTCCTCCCGCGGAACTGACGTGAAGAGGGCTTCTAAGGGTTCTAGTGGGCAACCCGTACTTTTCCACAACTACCCTTGATATGAATGAATGCGTTGCACCAGAATCAAAGAGTACCAATACTGGATGTGAATTTAATAAAAACTTACCAACCACAGTGTCTGGTTGATCATATACGTCCTCCACGTCAATGTGGTTCACCTGAGCACGAGGAAAAGGGTTGGGCTTCTTGGCTGAGCTTCCATTGCCGTTTCCATTCCGCTGCTTGGCCTCCGGGCAGTCGGTGGCATAGTGCCCTGTTTTCTGGCACTTGAAACTGGTGATGTGACTCAGATCTTTCTGAGCTGGGGCAGGACGATGCTGGTTACCGTTGCCGTTTCCATTGCCATTTCCATTACCTGACTTGTTGTCCTGGTTGCGGTTGTTCCCATTTCCTCCATGGTTATGTCCTCCATGGTTATGATGGGTATGCCCTCCCGAGTATGGGGCATAGCGGGGCTTCGCTGAGCTCGAGTTGTACTTCCCTGGCCATACTTCCGCTTATGCTATCAATCTGCTGCTGCTTGCCTTCAAGTATGGTGGCCTTGTCTACCAGCTCCGGTAGTTGGTGAAGGTAGCCACCATTAGCTGCATACCCAGCTCGTCATTGAGTCCTCGAGAAACTTTTCCTGCTGCGGCATCGTGGCCACATCATCGGGGCATAGCGAGCTAACTTGCTGAACTCGTCCACGTACTACCCCACGAGACGGTTCCCTGGCGTAAGTTGCGGAACTCACGCTTCTTGAGACTCATGGCTCCGGCTGAAACATGGCGGTGCAGAAAGCCTGCTGGAACTGATCCCACGTGATGGTGGCGATGGGATAAGTGGCGGTGTAGTTCTCCCACCAAGAGGTTGCAGGTCCATCAAGTTGATGTGCGGCAAAGCGCACCTTCTCTGCATCTGTGCATTCAGCAGTGGCTAACTCCCTTCTGACCTTGCGGAGCCAATCATCAGCCACAATCGGCTCAGTGCTGCTAGAGAACACTGGCGGATTCAGCCTTAGGAAGCGGGTCAAGTTGTCAACAGGGGGTGGTGGCGGTGGATTGTTGTTGTTGTTGTTGTTCTGGTTCTGGATGAGCATCTGCATGAGGGCATTCTGCTGCTGGATCAGCTGGGTGAGCTCCGGCGGAAAGTTGAGACCGGGGTCACGTTCGGAGGCATTTGGTGTTTTGGAGTGGATGAGAAAATTATAATAGAACAAGGGTCTAATGAGAAAATATCACTACCCAAATGAATGCACAAACATAATCACACCAATCATTTATTCAATCCACTCAAACATGGTTCAATCTCGATTACAAATATCTCACGACTAATCGAAAATAACGACCTAAGCGATCGATTGAAAATAAAATAACATGGCGGTCGACTAAATGTCTTCATCAATAATCCTTGCGTCCTTCAGTGCGGTGTCCTCGGTGTGGCGTCCTCGATGCGGCGCCTCCTCTTGCGGCTTTCTTGGTGGAGCTCCTTCATAATCCTGATCATTGCTCACGAGAGGTCCGTCATCTCCACTCGGAAAAGGTCTTCTCCCAAGTCCTTCTTTTCCTCTAATGCGGCAACATTCATCTTCAGGTTGTCGACTCTCTCCATGAAATCCACGATTTCTTCCTCATAGTCAAGGAAGTCTGCGTGTGCCTTCTCCTCCAGCCCAGTTCACGGAACAACAGGCTCTGTGTACCTTGAAGTTCTGGCGAGTCTGGATCTCCCGTTTCTGAGGAGACACTCCAAGTCTTGGACATATGAGAGAATGGAGTCGTCCTCTCACGATGCGGATGATATCTCCATTCCTAGCTCTGCGAGAAATCATGGCGAGGTCGATGGGTCGAGCTCGGCCCTGTACTCTTCTCGGAGAAGTCCAAGTGCACGATAAATCGCCATGTCTCTTCCGAGGATCCAGTTGAAATCGGTAAACTCAAAGTCAATAGGCTCTGAATGTCCTCCGAAGGTCCTCCCTGGAATGTGCACCTCAATCCTGTAGCAGGTATCCGCCGGAAGTGCATTGGTAGGCTTCCCGGTGATCGAGGGCAGAGCAATCTTCAGCTTCTTCACGATCTGGACCAGCTTCTTGCCGAAAGGCATCGTCTCATCTGGCTGGCAAAACTCCGATAGCAAAACTGGGGTGAACTCAGCGGCCATCTAGAATGTTGAAAATCGGAGAGAAGTCAGAAATGAACAGGGGAGAATTACGGAATGATAAGGACATAAAATAAATAGTCTCTTCCTATGGCTTTCCGATCCTAGGGGTTCGCCCTCACGGTCGGCGTGTGCTCGATACCATCTCTCAGCGACCCGACCCAAAATCGGTCAAGTCTACGTGTGCATACCATCCCAAGATCATTTGGCACACACAGTACATTGATGAAATAATCAAAGTTCAATCACACCTGAATTTATTACACGATTCTCATATCGAGTCTTTATTACAATAGAATAAATTCGGACAAAGGCCAACTCATGAGAAATAAAACTAAGTAAAGCTGCGGAAGCGTAGAAGAATAGCGAGTCCATCCGACTCCAAAGGGCAATCGCCAAGCGCGGATCGTAGCCTCACTCCTGATCGGAATAATCCTCTACAACATAAGACGTTGCAGCCGTGTAGGTCAGCATTTTGAATATGCCAGCAAGTCATGAAGAGAGAATAACAATAAAAATTAATAACACTATATGCAATTTGGCTGTGGGGCTCTAAGTTTCATTGTTTTGCGCAAAGCCAGTTTTTTCCTACAATAAGGACTTGTTTGCATTTACTACAAAATGTTGGTAATTATTGAGATGGTTCCACCAACCAATGTCTCATTCCCAATTATTAAATAACCCCCCTCAATTAATTTATTAGTTTTAGTGTTGAGATTTCCGAAATACTTCCAAGTTGCAGAGGCTCAAATTGTCCGTAACCGGGGACACGGCTAACCGATTAGATCTTCACTCTGCAGAGGTTTGTGCACTTTACCCGCAAGAATCGTTCCCTCCTTTTAAGTCTTCGCACTTCATGGTGTTTGAAGGCGGGCGAAGTAAACAGGGTCTTCGAAGAGTTCCTCCGCCTTTGCGGTACCCATCCAATCCTACCGTTCTTCTACATCTCGTAGCACCGTCCGCCAGAGTCACACCTAAGGTTGACCAAGCGAGCCCATAATGGCTTGCGGCTGCACAGTAAGCTTCGGTCAATGGGGTATCCATCCGTCTCTTCGTGGCTGGGTGAAGCTTTCCGCAAGATGTCATGGCGCTTCTCCATGCATCCCGCCAACCACTGGGTTCTCCAGGTGCCCGTCAACCGTCCTCCACCCAAAGAGTGAATTTTGAAGTCCATCTTGATCTTGAAGTCATGGGGTTGTCATCATCTTGACTCTCACATCTCCCTTATGATTCACTCAACCAACCCGTCTCTGAGCATAGCAAAATAAACTACTTCGTCCCGGGCAATGGTAACAAGGGGAATTGGGTTCATCCTACCTCATGATACTACTCAAGAACATAACTTCAAATTTCTCCTACTGCATGCATGGTGGGGAGGTTTAATTCTAATGCAACAAAATCATAGGCATAGTAAAAAGAAATATGATCAATGACTTGCCTTGCTGACGATCTTCAAAAGCTAGGGACTCGTGGTAGCAAGCTTCGCACTTCGGAAATTCTACCGAGGCAAACAACAATCATAGTAAGCATACCACATAGGATCACTTAACATAACAACATACTAACATAACACATGAAACAATTGAATCAAAACCCAAAGAAAACTTGAAGAAATTCAACTCAAAGTTTTCCTACATCAAGCAACAACTAAGAATAGTTTTACACTACAAAATTCTTCTTAACAGAACCTAAGCATGGGTTTTTTGCTACCTAACAGAAAAGAAATCATCAAGCAACTAGGAGCAAAAAGAATCACCTTAAAAGCTATTATAAAACTCCTATTAGGCCTAAAACAATCCTAGCAAGAGAAAATAAAATAAAAGTTTTATTTATTATAAATAAAAGTTCATGTTCTAAAGTTACAGAAACTAAACTAGAATAAACTATCACATAGGAAAAATAAAATTTATTTGCTAACTAAAACAATAGGAAAACAGTAGCTAGTTAAATAAATAGGAATAACATGATTCTGATTAAAACTATTTTTTTATTAAATCTAAAATTCCCAAATAAATACCTACGGTTCGGTAAGGTCAAAACAAAGTTGTGACAAAAAGAATCACTAAAAAAATAATATTCCTAACTCATTTTATAGCAGAATTACTATTCTGTCTAAATCTAAAATAAAACAATTTTAAATAATTTTAACATGACTAATTATCTTTTCTACAGAAACTACAAGAAATTTGCAAACCAACAAAAAAAGAATCACTTAAAAATATTAAGTAGATTAAAAGATATGGATTTTACAAAACTGAAACTATTCTGTTAAAAACAGAAACGAAAAAATATTAACTAAAAAGAAAAACTGGCTAATGGGCCTATCTAACGCTTCGGGCGTAATAAAACTAAAACGCGTCGGGGAAATAAACCGCTTCGGCCCGGTCTAATCTAACCTAACCAAAACCAAAACTAAATCGGAACTAAACCGGTTCACTTAAAATAGACCGTACCCCTTCGGGGGATCTAACCTAAACCCTAGGATCTAGATCGAACGGCGAAGAGGAGTCCGGCGGCTTACCGACGGGGTTGACGCCGGCGACGGTCGACGGCGGCTCGGGCGATGACGACTCCGGTGGCTCCGGTGGTCGGGGACGTCGGCGGAGGCCTCCGGCGGGTTCGGCGGAGCAAGGGGGGGCTCGGGGTGGAGTCGGGCGAGGTCGAGGTGGTCGGGGGTGGCCGGAACGGGGCTAATGGCGCAGCGGCGGCGTCGGGTCTCCGGCGACGAATCGCGGGCGAGGGGAGGGGTTTATATAGAGGGGGGACGACTTGGACG
This sequence comes from Aegilops longissima, assembly GCA_021605205.1. NCBI lineage: Eukaryota > Viridiplantae > Streptophyta > Magnoliopsida > Poales > Poaceae > Aegilops > Aegilops longissima. The sequence goes on along the minus strand of CM038677.1, from coordinate 96,528,899 downwards.
AGGGGGCGATCGCAGGAGGGGATCGGGATGAGATCCCGGGGATCTCGGGATTCTGGCGGCGGCGGCGGTTGGCGTGGCTTATGGAGGAGGAAGGAGGGTGGGGCCCGGGTGTCGGTGAGAGAGAGAGGGGATCGGTCAGGCGACCGGTTGGAAGGGGTTCGGGTGCGGCGCTCGGGCGTGGGCGGCTCGGTATTGGCTGGCTCGGTATTGGGCTGGCTCGGTATTTGGGCTGCTCAGGCGCTGGCTGCGCTTTGTGGGTGGGCCGCCTCGGCGCTGCTGGGCAGTTGGCTGGCCGGCGCCAGGGCTTTCTCTTTTCTTTTTTTTTGAATTTTTAGAGAAAGAGAGAAATATATAAATATAAATATTTTATATAGGACATATATATATCAAAATGATCGGGAATATTCCTATAATTTGAACATTTTCCAGGGCAAAACTCAAACTTTATAAAAATCATTTTCTAAAATTCCAAATATAACTCAAATTTGAATTCAAACTTTTGGCAATGTTTTGTTTCGACATTTTGGAGTGTCATGTTTACTCCTCTCATACTTTGTCTCAAGTATTGTCAGGCATTGGTTTGAAATAAATTTCAACTGCCAAACTGTGAATTCAAATTCCAACAACTCCAAAACTTCTGAAACTTCAAATGCCACTCAAATTCAAACAAAATGCATAGATGCTTAACTATAATTGTAAAACATTCCAAATAGGAAATTTGGGATGTTACAGATTCACATCGCACTTGTATCGCACGTAGTTAAGATATTATACCCCGTGCCCGTTGAGGGTCATCAAAGTCTTTGCAGCAAAAAATAACGTTAGGGAGGGTCAAAAGACAGCCACACCAGCATGTGGCCCAAATATATATGAGTGAAAAGGGTGGTATGTGATGTTCAAAATTCCAATGCACAACTTTGACCCCGCGGGCCCACGGTTGGGCGCATCATTGAAGATCAATGAGTGGGGCCAGAAGTCAAGAACCACGTGGAAGTGGACAAATATATGTACAAATATTGGGGATGTTTAAAACTTTAAGTACATAACGCATAACTTTGGTGGCACCTGCCTCGCAAACCCGAAAGCACCCTAACAACCACATAGCTAGGATATATATAATGACATAATGTCGTACCTAGCTAGGATGCTTGGCCCACCACCTCCCACTTCGTGTCAGCAGGGCGGATGCACATAATTATCGATACTTTGGTCATACATGCATGTCCCCATGACCTACCATAAGACGGACCAATGAATCTTTCGTTTCGTCAAATGACAGTTGCTGTTGTCGATAAACCGCTTGGGCCAATAGATTGAACCATCATAAACATCGCACGAGAGGGACCACAAAACCAGCACCTCTTGCATACGGCCCAAAATGATGTACGTTGGGAAGGGGTGATGTGTTTTCAATATAGAAAAATGTACAATTTAGATGTGTTGCCTACCTCTCGATACAGACAACAACCATGAAGGCAAGGTAGTTAAGGACGAGATACGTACGCAGGGTTTGATGTAGGTCGAACCCAGCAATCCGAGCATCTGGGAGGGAATCCTGACAATGCATGAGCTCAAGCTTTAGTTGACCGACATTTGACGGTGATCGGCCCTAACATGAACTAGGAGGAATCCATTCATGTCCAACACATACCCCTCATTATAAGTCAAAGGGATGATACATATACACTCAGGGAGCCCATAGATAACCGTGTCGTCACAAAAAACCGCACAATGGAGACGTGGTCGATCAGAAGACCCCGTATACACTGCATGCGGCCTAAAAATATTTATGGGTACGATGGTGTATGATGTGTTTAAATCCAAAATGCACAACTTCGATGGGCCATGCCAAGTACATTACAAACCGAACACCGTACCCGACCCCAAGCCTGGTTCAATACCTATGATGTACATTACCCAACTTTGAGGCTGCGGCAGCAGGGGGTCTTCCACGCATGCGCTCAAACTTTATTTTGTCTAGCATGGGACACATCTATATATATATATATATATATATATATATATATATATATATATATATATATATATATATATAGTGTGCGAATAACTATGAAAGTTCCTCGTTGGATGAAGCCAATCCGACGGTACAGAGATGGCAAATCCGAGCACTACTGACCGTTGGATATCATCTACATTCCACTAGATTCTGCCACATGTACAATCTAGAAGACTCCATGGTTGAACTTAAGCATAATGCACAAACCTCAAAACACAAGCACTTCTCCTTTGTTCTCTAGAATCTTCCATATCTTAATTGCCCAAACCTTTTTTTCTGAATGAATTGTCACTTTTTGTTTTTACCTTTACAATGCACTATTCCATGAATCTTAAAATAGTTTTTTATAAAACTAATTGATTTTGGATGAGATGAACTATTAAACGAACATCTACATCATGCATATTTGGGAGAAGGGGCGGGAAACTGATGAGAGGAGTGGCGAGAAACGTTAGCCTGTTTTGAATGAAAACCTGTTGGAAATATGCCCTAGAGGCAATAATGAAGTGGTTATTATTATATTTCCTTGTTCATGATAATTGTCTATTGTTCATGCTATAGTTGTATTAACCGGAAACCGTAATACATGTGTGAATACATAGACCGTAATATGTCCCTAGTAAGCCTCTAGTTGACTAGCTCGTTGATCAATAGATGGTCATGGTTTCCTAACCATGGACATTGGATGTCATTGATAACGGGATCACATCATTAGGAGAATGATGTCATGGACCAGACCCAAAATCCTAAGCGTAGCACAGGATTGTGTAGTTCGTTTGCTAAAGCTTTTCTAATTTCAAGTATCATTTCCTTAGACCATGAGATTGTGCAACTCCCGGATACCGTAGGAATGCTTTGGGTGTACCAAACATCACAACATAACTGGGTGGCTATAAAGGTGCACTATAGGTATCTCCGAAAGTGTCTGTTGGGTTGGCACGAATCGAGACTGGGATTTGTCACTCCGTATGACGAAGAGGTATCTCTGGGACCACTCGGTAATGCATCATCATAATGAGCTCAATGTGACTAAGGAGTTAGCCACGGGATCACGCGTTATGGAACGAGTAAAGAGGCTTGCCAGTAACGAGATTGAACGAGGTATGAGGATACCGACGATCGAATCTCGGGCAAGTAACATACTGATGGACAAAGGGAATTGTATACGAGATTGATTGAATCCAAGATATCGTGGTTCATCCGATGAGATCATCATGGAACATGTGGGAGCCAACATGGGTATCCAGATCCCGCTGTTGGTTATTGGCCGGAGAGATGCCTCGGTCATATCTGCATGGTTCCCGAACCCGTAGGGTCTACACACTTAAGGTTCGGTGACGCTAGAGTTGTTATGGGAAATAGTATGTGGTTACCGAATGTTGTTCGGAGTCCCGTATGAGATCCCGGACGTTACGAGGAGTCCGGAATGGTCCGGAGGTGAAGAATTATATATGGGAAGTCCAGTTTCAGTCTCCGGAACAATTTCGGGGGTTATCGGTTTTGTACCGGGACCACCGGAAGGTGTCCAGGGGTCCATCGGGTGGGGCCACCTGCCCTGGTGGGCCAAGTGGGCTGAGCAAAGGGGGGAACCTGCCCCTAGTGGGCTGGTGTGCCCCCCTCCCAAGGGCCCCAAGGCGCCTAGGGCACCAAAACCTAGGGGGTGGGGGCGCTCCACACCAAACTTGGGGGGCAAGCTCCCCCCTTGGCCGCCCCCCTAGATGGGATCTAAGGGGCTGAACCCCTTCCCCCTTCATCCTACAAATAGAGGGGAAGTGGGAGGGCAGCAACACCCCTTCCCAAGGCGCAGCCCTCCCCCTCTCCAACACCCCCTCCTCATCCATAGAGCTTGGCGAAGCCCTGCTGGAGAATTGCAAGCTCCACCACCGTGTCGTCGTGCTGCCGGAGCTCTTCCCCAGCTTCTCCTCCCCCCTTGGTGGATCAAGAAGGAGGAGACGTCCCCATGCTGTACGTGTGTTCAACGGGAGGCATTGTCCGTTCGGCGCTAGATCGGATCTTCCGCGATTTGAATCGCCGCGAGTACGACTCCAACATCTGTGTTCTTTGTAACGCTTCCGCTTAGCGATCTTCAAGGGTATGAATATGCTCTCTCTCTCACTCGTTGCTAGCATCTCCTAGATTGATCTTGGTGATTCGTAGGAATTTCTTTTGATTTACTACTACGTTCCCCAACAGTGGCATCATGAGCTAGGTCTATGCGTAGATTCTATGCACGAGTAGAACACAAGTAGTTGTGGGCGATGTTTTGTTCAATATGCTTACCGTTACTAGTCTTATCTTAATTCGGCGGCATCGTGAGATGAAGCGGCCCGGACCGACCTTACACGTACACTTACGTGAGACAGGTTCCACCGACTGACATGCACTCGTTGCATAAGGTGGCTAGCGGGTGTCTGTTTCTCTCACTTTAGTCGGATCGGATTCGATGAAGAGGGTCCTTATGAAGGGTAAATAGAAATTGGCATATCACCGTTGTAGCTTTTGCGTAGGTAAGAAACATTTTTTCTAGAAACCCATAGCAGCCACGTAAAAACATGCAACAACAATTAGAGGACATCGATGGGCATGCTATGTGATGTGATATTTCTAAAATAATGTGATGAATTATATACGTGATGTATCAGATTGATCATGTTCTTGTAATAGGAATCACGACTTGCATGTCGATGAGTATGACGACCGACAGGAGCCATAGGAGTTGTCTTAATTTATTGTATGACATGCGAGTCATTGAAAACGCCATGTAATTACTTTACTTTATTGCTAACCGTTAGCCATAGTAGTAGAAGTAATAGTTGGCGAGACAACTTCATGAAGACACGATGATGGAGATCATGATGATGGAGATCATGGTGTCATGCCGGTGATGAAGGTGGTCATGCCGCGCCTCGAAGATGGAGATTGAAGGCTCAAGATGATATTGGCCATATCATGTCACTTTATGATTTGCATGTGATGTTTGTCATGTTTACATCTTATTTGCTTAGAAGGACGGTAGCACAAATAAGATGATCCCTCACTAAAATTTCAAGGAATGTGTTCCCCATAACTGTGCACCGTTGCAAAGGTTTGCTGTTTCGAAGCACCATGTGATGATCGGGTGTGATAGATTCTAACGTTCGCATACAACGGGTGTAAGCCAGATTTACACATGCGAAACACTTAGCACTACAAAAAAATACACTTCCGTGATGATACGTGTTTATCACAGTAGGTCGCGTTTTTTGTCATGCATGTACATCCATGACGATTTTATGACAGAATCAAGATAGTCATACCTGTGCTATCGTACAAGTGTTCCATGACATTACCAAAATTATCATCATGGAAGTGTCCACTTCCATGACGATAAATTGCGTGTCACAGAAGTGCTTTAATCAAGGGTGACCAACACATGGCATCCACCGTAACGGAACGCCGTTAAGCTATCGGGTCCGGTTTTGGATCCGATAACTTGTTAACATCCCCGACCAATGGATATTTTCCACATGTAAAATCATCATTGGCTGGAGGAAACACGTGTCGGCTCACCGTTGGGACAGATGTCATCCACTCATTGGACAGGAGGCGCCTATGATAGGTCAACATGTGGCACGGCCCAACAGTGGCCCATTCCGGTGAAAAAGGCCGGCCCATTAAAATTAGCAGGCCGGCCCATATAAAGCCTACTTGTGTTAGGTCCATTTAAGCCCACGACCCATACGAGATGTGCCAATTCGGCCCGTCAACGGCCCGTTAAAGATTTGACACCATTGCAGCCCATCGTCAGTTCGAGCCCATTAATAGCCCGCTATATATTTGGGCTCAATATCGGCTCGATGAGATTTCGGCCTGTTAATGGCCCATTCAGTGGATGGGCCAATTTTCACGATGTACATCTTTCGGCCTTTTAGCGACCCATTTAAATGTTGGGCTAATTTTTGGCCCGGTGTGTCCTTCAGCCTGTTGATGGCCCATAAATCAGTTGGGCCATTTGTAGTCGGGCCTGACTTTCGGCCTTTTAGCGACCCATTTAAGTGTTGGGCCAATTTCCGGCCCGGTGTATCTTTCAGCATGTTGACGGCCCATGTATCTATTGGGCCATTTGTAGTCAGACCTGAGTTTTGGCCTTTTAGCGACCCATTTAAGTGTTGGGCCAATTCCTAGCCCTGGGTGCCTTTCGGCCTATTAACAGACCATAAATGAGTTGGGCCATTTGTAGCCGGGCCTGAGTTTTGGCCTTTTAACGGCCCATGCCCTACATGGTCCAATACCAGCCCGGTTTCTCCTTCGGCCTACTAAAGGCCCACAACACAGTTGGGCCATTTACAATACGACCTGACTTTCGGCCTCTTAGCGGCCCATGCTCTTCATGGTACAGTACAAGCCCGTTTTCTCTTTCGGCCTGCTAAAGGCCCATAGTATAGTTGGGCCATATGTAACCCGAACGTAGTAACGGCCTGTTAACGGCCCGTGAAATCAATTGGGCCCACCTGTTGCCCGCTTCAATGTCGGCCTGTTAACGACCCGGCAGTTAAGAGCGCCGACCATTAACTTTCGGCCTGGTAACGGCCCATTAACTTAATGGGCCCACTACAGTTCATACATGTCTTTAGGCCAAATTAGATAATTTGAGCCCATTACGACGAGCAATTATGCACAGGACCGAAACCAATCAAGCAAAGGTATGACATGCAGGTAAAAACATTGCACATCCTTCATATATTACAGGAAATTACATCCACTGGGTAATCAAAGATTGATTCCAGTGCAAATAAATGAACGGAGCCTAACGATCTACAACGTCACAATCTGCAACCTCAGCACATATGACGCCCATAAGCATGTGGGCAAGTTCTTGCTGCTTTGCTACACTATCTCTAAAAACATTGATCAGTTGTTGTGTCGCACGACTCTACACCTCTGATTCCTCCACCATTTCCATCATTCCTTCAGCCATTAATTGGTTCACAAACATACATTTTTTCTGTTGCATTCGAGACAAAGGATACTTAACAGATTCAGATGGCAATTTTGGTAGGCTTGTATTATCGATAGTGGAGAGGGTCTCGACCACTGCATCATAACATAAATTAGGAGGGGAACCAAACAGATTAATCATTAGTTATTGCCATATTACCTTGCCTAGATTTATTGGAAAGAAATAATGGGGTTGCCTTGCTATTTTCAGAGTTTGTCTTCTTATCTTCATCAGCCTGTACCAAATAAAGACACTAGCATTGCTATCATTGGCCAAGTCAGATAATAGGAAAGCAACATTGGCACAACGAACGTTTGGGCAACTAGCCAACACCAAATTAACACAATATGGCACAACTATCATCAGCCAGGTAAGGTAATGCGAAAGCAACATTGAGACAATGAATGAATGGGCAACCAGAGCAGCACTACAATTCAGAAATGTGCATGATGTGAGATAGTACACTCATGCAGCTCAGTATGCAAAACTACCAGGCAGTTTTCCTTAAAAAAATCAACATTGTGGCCTTTAATCATACGTTTTTCTACAACTAAATTTAGATCAGATAAAGGTTGGATTCACGCCGATTAATAAAATACATGATGATGTAAAAATATAGTGATATACAACAGGTACTTTCATCTGCATTGGAGCACAGAGAATTCCTGCAAGAATCTTTCCTCACAGAAAATACCAATGCAGAAATTCTTCTATCTGTTAATCTTATTTTCTAAAAGATAGATGGGTAAGAAAAATGTGGAAAATATGATCAGCATGCTATAAAATTTCATGATGCAAGGATACACACACACGCTTCTTAGAATGGAGTTGACATATTTTTGCTGGACTGGAGCGGACTAGTTCTTTGGCCACTTGAATCTGCTTATTATCAGTAGGAGTTGGGTTTCTATGTGCTGGAGCAGTATCTATAAAAACTGGAGTTGGTTTATTATCTCCTGGCATTTGGATCTTTTGCAAAGACCTGGTTTGTAACCCTTCAGATTCTAACATAGTCGTCTTCCCCTTGCATGCCTTGTATAGAAGAATGGTGCTTCAGTTATAAAACATGCTATAGTAGAGAGATGGAATAGGTACTGCAGAATAGAAAGGCATGACATATTGACATGTATTCCCTCCATCCAGAAATAAATGGATGGGTCTAGGCGTATTTCAGTTCTAGATACATCCAGTTTTATCCATTTCTGCGACATGTAATCCGGACGGAGGGAGTATGATGTAAGAGCTAGGGATACGACAGGACAACACAGTAAAAAACACTGAAAACCCACTGCAGAACCAAAGTAATCAAACCCACTGATATGAGATAGTACACTCATGCAGCTCAGGATGCAAAACTACCAGGCAGTTTTCCTTACAAAAATCAACATTGTGGCCTTTAATCATACGTTTTGCTACAACTAAATTTAGATCCGATAAAGGTTGGATTCACGCCGATTAATAAAATACATGCTAATGTAAAAATATAGTGATATACAACAGGTACTTTCATCTGCATTGGAGCACAGAGAATTCCTGCAAGAATCTTTCCTCACAGACAATACCAGTGTAGAAATTCTTCTATCTGTTAAGCTTATTTTCTAAAAGATAGATGGGTAAGAAAAATGTGGAAAATATGATCAGCATGCTATAAAATTTTATGATGCAAGGATACACACACACGCTTCTTAAAATGGAGTTGACATATTTTTGCTGGACTGGAGCGGATTAGTTCTTTGGCCACTAGAATCTGCTTATTATCAGTAGGAGTTGGGTTTCTATGTGCTGGAGCAGTATCTATAAAAACTGGAGTTGGTTTATTATCTCCTGGCATTTGGATCTTTTGCAAAGACCTGGTTTGTAACCCTTCATATTCTAACATAGTCGTCTTCCCCTTGCATGCCTTGTATAGAAGAATGGTGCTTCAATTATAAAACATGCTATAGCAGAGAGATGGAATAGGTACTGAAGAATAGAAAGGCATGACATATTGACATGCATTCCCTCCATCCGAAAAAAAATGGATGGGTCTATGCGTATTTCAGTTCTAGATACATCCTTTTTTATCCATTTCAGCAACATGTAATCCGGACGGAGGGAGTATGGCATAAGAGCTAGGGATACGACAGGACAGCACAATAAAAAACACTAGTTGAATGTACAACTGTATGCTAGCGGAATACATACAAAAAAAAACTAAGGCAACATACACATGTATGATTGGTAAACTAAGATTGCATTGCAACAAAGCACTAGAACAACACTTCAATGTAAAAAAACATGGTATGGTGGTCAGATGAAGTACATACTGATGAATAACAATGCATAAGATACTAAGAAGCATGATGTCCAAATTAAGCAGATGTCATTGCGATAGAGTAGAATGACAATACTTGAATTTGAAAACATGTTTTCATGAATGGAATAGGTACTGAAAAACAGGAAGGCATGACATATTTACATGCATGATCAGCATGCTAAGCACATGGCATTGCAACAGAGTAGATACACTCCAGGACATTATATGCATGTTGTACCCATATCACGGGCCAAGTTAGAGCAAGGACCTTGTGGGGTGAAGAGGATTCAACATCTTTCTGCAAGTCTTCTAAAGAACTGCCTTTACATGTTCCATCATATTAGGTATCATTGACATCAAGTTTATTGGCCTTTACATTGCTCCGTGAGGTTCTTGTGGATATATCAGTGTGTGCAATTATATCTGACATGCATGGAAGACAACTAGTAGTTAGATTTATGTAATGAGTGCATGTAGGAGATGACATAAATAGTAGGACTGGGGTTAACTAGCAGCAACAGGTCTCAAAAACTAAAGGGAGACCACAGATGAAAGCTACATAATATGTATTGTTTGTACTCGAGATTAACTAGATGGCACACAAAAGTATTAAAGAACAACATAGGTAATACTAGAAGTGGTATAATACTATAATCACCAGCATGTGGGATAGCATTGGCTGATGGATGATAACTATGGAACAGCGTTACCTAAAGAACAAGTATCTTAGCTGAACTATGGAGCAGCGTTAACTCCTTAACAAGACTCGTAAGAGATCAGGATGAATATACAGTGAATTGTGATAATATAGTTTCCATGCTTAGATGAATAACAAAGCCATAAATGTTGCACATAAGTAAGATGAGGGTACAACCTATCAGGCCCCCATCCATAGGAGTGATTATCATGTGCTGAGTTGTCGATGGCCCTGCAGTTGTTGTGGCTGTCCATGTCGGGCACACGCATTCGATGCAGGGAACTGTTGAGTGGGGACTATAGCTCCCTTCTGGTGTATGCTTCCCTTGTTGGAGCAGCTGCGGTGTGTCGGAAGACGGTGTGGCTGAAGATGGAGATAATGCATAATGTTAAGAACGACACATCTCTTTGATCTAAAGAAATACACTAAGAGATCAACAGCAAGGTACGAGAGTGGTAACACGTCTATTGACTGAAGCTTAAATTGGGGTCACACGATTTTATTTTATTTTGATACTGTCCGATCTATGCCGGATGGCTTGATGGCCGTCTTGTGCCTCCCGGCTGACACTGTTAGGAATCTTCCCTGAAGAGCCAACGACCAATGGCAGAGCAGCCTGCCTCCGCCATTCGTGGCCCTGGCCAAAACCCCACTCCCCGCCCCACTGCACTGCCGTGGTTGCGCCGCCCCTGGGCCAATCCACAAAGACTCCCTGTCATCCAGACCCGGTGGCGGCAGTACCTTAAACCCACGCAACTCTACGATAGCCATCTAAGCGCTGCTTCCGCGGCAAACTTGCGGCCCCGCACCCTTATGTTAGACACCAGCCAACCGACAGCCTAGGAGCTCCGCCACCTCGAGGGGTGCTGCTTCCCATTGGGATTCGATTGCCCAGAATAAAAATTCAGACAACTGACGCCTAAATAAAGTGATTTGAGATGAGGGTGCGACATATCTGGTATGTGTGATTTGAGATGAGGGTGAAGTAGACAGGTCCAGCTGCCAAGTCAGTGAGGCAAACGCGGTTGCGGTGGCGACCGGCGGCAGGGAAACAGCGATGTCGCGACGGTCGACGGCTACGGGGAAGTAGCGCTGGGACTCCGGACGGATCCAAAGTTGAAGTCGCTCTGGCACCGTGAACAACGGAGGGGGTAAATCGGCTCCGGTGCGGTTCACGTGGCCGTCGTCGAGGCAGCTCCAGCAGCACGGAGTAAGAGGCACACGGCCCAGTGCACGACGGCAAATGGACAGCGTCTCCGGCATTAGGGAGGAGGCGGCTGTGAAATTGGTGCGGTGGGTGCGCCATGGAGGAGGGGCTGAGGTTTCACGGCTTGGGAGAAGGGAGCTTCCGGGGAGAAGGTGATTTGGCACCCACGATGTATGAATGGGGGGGGGGGATTGGGAGGGGAGTGGAACCATGTTTTACGGACGCATTTGTCTGAAATGTGAGGGGGAGTTACAGTTCTACCCCTGCCTTTAGGCTTCTCAGCTTGGGTCTGTGTATCGACGGTCGGGGATAGTAGAGTAACTTTGCTTCTCCCCAAATAGTGGGCGGGAGCAATTTCAATCGAGGATGGCGTGTTTTGAAATATAGTGGGCGCGAGAGATTTCGGGCGAGGGGAGTGTGTTTTGAAATAGTGGGCGCGAGCTATTTCAGGCGAGGAGAGCGTGTTTTGCCGACCATGGGTTATGAATTATTCGGCACATGTCATTTCAGCCGAGGAGAAGGCGCGCTTGGATGAAGTTACAAACCTACCCTCGATCTACAACGGGCCAATTGATGCGTGTCCCACATAGGACGGTAATTTCGCGTCTCCCATTTATTTGCTCGGGCGAATTCCACCGAGCAGAGGATGTTTAATGGTTCGCTCAAAATTTGGGAGAACGAGCATCCACGTCTACCTTACCAAGTCGGTTTGAATCAAATTTTGAAATATTAGCTTGCCACTTCTTTTTTAGATGGAGAGATGATGCTCGGGAGTAATGTATTTTTACATGCTCGTTGCTAGCGATTTACTATATGAAAAATAGTTGACCCACTCGAAAATGGGAATCAAACCCAAAATGAATTATCTCGATTCAATGAAATAGCTCATTCACTAGGTCAAAATAGTGAACTAAATCCAAAATTGAACACCTCAATCGAGTAGCATGTTGTGTAGTATTATAGTACTCCATGAACATGTTGAAAGTCAAATTAATGAACTTGTTTGGTATAGCATATATCCGTTCATGTGTGGATTGCAAGTTTATATAAGTTTATATCAAAACATGGTTTATATAAGTCTTTGATGCATAAAACGCGACCTCCCCCTCTTCCGGACTCCTGCTCTCTCTCTCCCTCCCTCCCTCTCTCTCTCTCAAACTTTATATCTCCCTCGTTCACACATACACATGTCTCGCTCACGGAATATATATCGGGGCTCCTCAATCTCTCTCAAACTTTATATCTCCTTGGTTCACACATACAAATGTCTCGCTCGCGCAATACATATAGACCCATCCAACACTCTCCGCCCTTCTTCTCTCTCTATGTGAAACACCCCCCCCTAATAAGTACCATAATCCCTCACTCCATCATAGGCGCAAGCACTCCCCCACCTAAGTATGATTATCTCTCACTAGCCATCAGGAACAGACGTATTGTCTCCTTCCATCCATAGGTCTATCTCGATATCTCTCAGGGTATCTTCTATCGCGCGCACACCTTGTCACTCGATCTACCACCCATGTAGTCCTATCACGATCTCCAGGGGATCTCTCTATGACAAACATACACTCTCTCCTCCCCATGTCTGCATTTTATCCATACGTTTCTCTCGACCTCTCTCCCTTGTTTGTCAGACCCCTCTTGGCCACGTGCTAGGGGTCTTGCTCTCTCGGTTGCAAACAACCACACACTATCTCCTCACTTTCTTCCGTTGTGGAAGATGCATGTGTGATATGTTTGCATAAGATACACACATTCTTTCTCGACTTTGATCGAGTGTTGTCCATGTCTCTTTCACACACGCACACACACTTTTTTCACTCACTCTTTCTATTTCACTCTCTCTCTCTCTCTCTAGTTAGGGATTCTCTCATGTCCATAAGCATATGGATGTTTTGAAAAGTCAAACCTCAGAAAAGTTTGACCAGATATATGTGGAGAAAAACATTTACATCTGGAACGATCATTAGATTCATCACAACATGTACTTACTTCATACTATCATTTATCTTTCGTGTTGTAGATATAAGTAATATCTTTATATACTTGGTCAAAGTTTCAAAAGTTTGACTTTAAAAAAAATGTTGCAACTACATTATCGAACGGTGGGAGTAGCTCTTTCTCTCTCTCTCTCTGATATCTCTCACGGGCCTCCCCTCTCACTCGAACACTCTATACCGACGGATTATACGCTCACTTTGTCAGTGTATAGCTCCGTATATTGTTTAGTTGACCGGTCAACCAGTCCACATGCTGCCTTGTCAGCTCGTGTTCTATATCTTCGTGTGATGGCCCATGTGGCAGTGGGTGAAAATAACTGCACTAGAGGCCTATCTGACACGCGGTGAAGTAAACAAAGTTGAAAGCACTCGGGGTAGCACCCCGCATGCTAGTAAATTGAGGGTGCATTGAGGACACACTTCTTCCGCGTGAAGGATGCACTCACGCACAATTCACCACTGCGCGGCGGCATGCACAGAAGGAGGCACTCGCGCACACCCAGCACACAACATACACCAACACACATGTACACCGGAGTCACCGCCGGTTGAGATGGATGGTGAGGCAGCCAACAAGCGAAGGCGGCTCGAGCCAAAATCACATCTGGCGAGCCTGGACTTCATCAGCAGCCTCCCCGACGACATGCTGCTCGTCATCATTGGCATCCTCGCCACCAAATCTGCCGTGCGGACCGCCCTGCTCTCCCGGCGGTAGCGCCCCCTCTGGCGCCGCGTCCCCCTCAACCTCACCATCGATAGCTGCCTCTGCGACAGGGATTGCAAACGCATGGCCGCAGTCTCCAAGATCCTTTCATCGCACCTTGGGCCAGCCAGACGCCTTGACATCCGCATGTTCAGTACCAACTGCAAGGTCCAACCCAAGTTCGACGAGTGGTTCTTATCCCCCGCCCTAGATCAGCTCAAGGAGCTCAGCTTTGAAGCTGGACGATGTCGCTCTCTGCCGATGTCCGTGCTCCGCCTAACACCAACGCTGCGCCGCGCCAGCTTCAGGTCCTGCTATCTTCCCCAGATTAATGTCGCGCCCGCCCTTCTTCTTCCTCAACTCAAGCGGCTCGACCTCTTCGACGATGTCATCTTGAAGAAGGCTATGGAGCACCCGCTCCGTAGCTGTACTGCACTCGAGTACCTTTGTCTTGAGCAGATCCACGGGTTCCTTGGCCTCCACATCGCCTCGACGAATCTCCGATGGATTTATGTGTCTTGTTGGCCCCGCAACAAGACATCAACTGGGAAGAGATCACTCCAGCTGTTCCACGTTATGGTCATTGTGAATGCGCCATTCCTTGAGAGATTGCTTGTATCGGATCTAGAAGGTCCAACAAAAATCAGGGTCATTGACGCGCCAAAATTGACGGTGTTGGTGCACTCGTCTGCCAAATTTTCTGAACTCTTTATTGGATCCGTAATCGTTCAGGTACAGCACTCATCTTCTTCTCCGTATTCTTGAAATTCACATTTTTAAATTTCTTCTTGATGTATTTACGACCGTCTTCCAAAAAATGATTCCCACAAGCTTGACCCAGTTTATGCGCATAGTGAAGATCTTGGCAATAAAATCTATCGGCCCCAATCTGGATCAAGTTGTTGGATTCCTTACATGCCTTCCGTGCACAGAGAAGTTACTCATCAAGGTGAAACTTATTTCCTATTAGTAAATGGTAATCACAACGTAGCTCAATTTTTTCGCAATTTTCCCAAATTACGATGACAAGTGTAGTGTTGAAAACTGCATCTACGCACTGGACCGAAAAATGTTTTTAGTATTTTTTTCTCACATGATCACCTGCATCTTTTTTTTGTTGTACTACTATAGTAGCCTAGGCTAGTCATAGTGGAAAGTAAGTTAGACTACTCCAGTAGCTCTATGGTTACCCTAAGAGCAATTACTACCTCCGTCCTGGTTTACTCTTCCTATTTTGTAGTATCAAAATTTGACCATAGATTTAACTGACAAAATGTTAATGCATGTCAGTAAGAACTATATCGTTGGATCCGTATTTGAACATAATTTCAAATGGTATAATTTTTAGTGACATGCATTGACATTTTCTTACGTAAATCTATGGTCAAAATATTATACTGAATAAGAGGTAGTACAAAAGTGGGCTATAACGGCCCTCCACTATGTAGGCCAAACCACATGCCAAATTCACTTGTGATGCATTTGGCATCGATGCCCCTCCATTGCTCACCTGGTGCCTGATAATCCCCAAGTGTAGGGAATCATCATAGCAATTTCCAAAGGTGGACGTGATAAGTATGGAGTGTCGAACCCACAAGGCACTACTAGAAAAAGGGCTATAGATGGGATTGACACTAATGGCGCACCAGACAAGTGGTGCGCCATTAGTATATACTAATGGCGCACCACCTTCTGATGCGCCATTAGAGTTGAAACTACTAATGGCGCACCTGGCTCACGGTGCGCCATTAGTATCAAAATTATTTTTTGAACTAGTGCGCCTGTCCAAACATACTAATGGCGCATCCACAGGCAGTGCGCCATTACTAGTTGTAACTAGTAATGGCGCACCTGCCAGAGAGTGCGCCACTAATGTTGTTTTTTATTATTTTTTATTCCTTTTTTTGCAAAACTACTAATGGCGCGAGTGCCATTACTAGTTTAAACTAGTAATGGCGCACCGTGGTGTAGTCGCCATTAGTATGTTTTTTTGCAAAACTACTAATGGCGCACCACCGAAGGTGCGCCATTATAACTGGATTACTAATGGCGCATTTGTGGTTGGTGCGCCATTAGTAAGTGGGCAACAACAAGATATTTTGGACAGCCTCTCCTCCCACACTCACTTTCTCCCACTTCATTCTCTCCACCGCCTCCTCCTTGTCTCGGTGCCTCCTCTTTTCACCTCATTTCCACCATAAATTCATTCAAATTAAGTGGTTAAGTTACCTTGTTTTGCTACGTAAGTAAGGCGGAAGCTATATTTATGTTGTTCTCCCTACAACAATGTGCACATGCACTTTTTATGGCCTAGCTAGATCTATGTATGTTCGTGGTGTTGCATATGTTTGTGGTTTTGCATATGTGTTTGTGTTTGGAGGTGTACGGTATTTGAAATGCGATAGTTGCCAATATTTTGCGGAATGTTGATTCATTTCCGTTTAGCGAGAATTTTGGCATTAAGCATTCTTTTGGTCCTATTTTTAGGAAAGTCATGCCAAATTTTTCTTGGTTCTAAAATATCGTTTTGCTCTACCCTTGACGACCATAGTCCGCACGATGACCGAAGGCATCGTGAATAGGTTTTTGAGGTCCGCGAAGGCCGATATGCTTCAAAAGAACGAGACGGAGATAAGATGTCCGTGTCGAAGATGCAAGCTGAATAGCCTTATTGCGGACCGGATTCCGGCAGGTGCGGGACCACCTGCTCTTGCGTGGTTTCATGGATGGCTATCGGTGGCAAGGTGATGAAGATGACTACGAAGTCGTCCATGGGGGCGGGCAAGAAATGAGGAAGGGCAGCAAGACAACCACCGCTGCTCGGCGGGCGAGAAGACGAAGAATCCCGAGGAGATGATACGACGGTGATGTTGTACACAGTCATCATGTAGAAGAAGATGCAGGACATGATGATGATCTTTGGCGGAGCGAGCGAAGCTGGACCATCGATGGGCTGGGTGCAGGACCCTCATATTCAAGAGCTGCTTCTCAAGCGGACGGATAACGCAAGAGTTGCCGCCGACGAAAGCCAAGATGGATCAACTTGAGTTAGGCGGTTACTCCATTGTATGAAGGATGCAGGCCGAGGATACCCGCTGAAAGTAACACTCATGGCTCGGAGATGAAGGTAAAACACAAAATGACCGGCGATGCTTCGACGAGAACATGTCATTCTGGCACGAACGTCTTCCCAAGGGGAACAAGTGCCCGACCAGTTTGGAGGAGGCGAAGAAAATCGTGTGTCCTCTAGATTTACCGCACGTGAAATACCATGTGTGCATGAAAAATTGCATCATTTATCGGGACGAGCACGCGGAGTCTACCATATGTCCGGTGTGCGGTGTCACTCGATACAAGAAGAGGAAGAAAGCCCCTCGAAAAGTGGTGTGGTACTTTCCGATCACTCCTCGTCTGCAGCGGTATTTCGCGGACCCTAAGGTAGCAAAGCTCCTGCGTTGGCACGCGGATAGGGAGGAGAAGAAGCGAGAAGATGACGCAAATGATTCGGAGATAGATAAAAAGACAAGATGCTGAGTCACCCTAAGGATGCGAGCGGTGGCAAGCGTTGAACTTCGAATACCCAGAATTTGGGAGCGATAGAAGGAACATCGTCTTTGGGCGCGAGCACCGATGGAGTCAATCCGTTTGGCAGCGAGAGAAGCACACATAGCACCTGTCCTGTGTTCGTGTGGATGTACAACCTTCCCCTGGTTGTGCATGAAGAGGAAGTACATTCACATGAGTATGCTAATTGAAGGGCGAAACAACCAGGGAGCGACATCAATCTGTATCGGGGCTGCTGAAGAGGAGATTGACACGCTGTGAAAACGCCAGCCAATCGTGGGATGCCGCAGAGAAAGAATATTTCCCTATGAGAGCCGTGACTGCTCACGACGGTGCACGACTATCTCGATTCACGGATATCTTGCGGGGCAGGTAGTCCACGGATTTTACGGATCGTAAGGTGCATGGATGACTGGCGTATCGCCAGCTCGATAGAGATCCGGGTCTTGAAAACCGTGTTCATGGGACATCGAAGGTGGCTTCGCGATGATGACCCGTGGAGGAAGCGCAAGGATCTGTTCGATGGTGAAACCGAACCTGAAAGCGCCTGATGTCACGAGGGCGGCGAGGAAATAGACAAGCTGTTGAAAAATTGGAAAGACTGCCCATTGCGGGAAAGAAGCAAAAGGCGCCAGAGCCATCTGCTGAAGGTATGGAAAGCGAGGTCTGTTTTCGGGACTTGCCGTCTTGGAAGATCCACCGTGTGCCTCACAACCTTGATGTCATGCATATCACGAAGAGCGTGTGCGAGAGTCGCTTGGTACCCTGCTCAACATGCGAGAGGACCAAAGATGGGCGAAAGCAAGGGCAGACTTGAAATCAATGGGCATCGGGCAAGAGCTTCACTCTATATATGATGATGATGATGATGATGATGATGATGATGATGATGATGATGATGATGATGATGATGATGATGAGGCGAAGCGGGACACGTAAAGTCGTCGCAAAGGCAAAAGGCCAAGAAGACCGAAAATGACTACCCTCCGCGTGCTTCACTCCAAGTCGGGAGGAGATCGAGCAGTTTTCACCTGCCTCCTAGGAGTAAAACTTCCTTCTGATTCTGTGGGAAGATAAGCAGATACCTAGACCCAGTGAAGCGAAGTTCAGCGGGATGAAGTCTCACGGTATCACGTCTTGATGACGCAGATACTTCAGTTGCAATCCGTGGGATCATGGGACGCGCACGTCCGTGAAAGCGCTATTTGGCCTATGCAACTTCTTGACGTCATCTCGGAAGTCGATTGGCGTGAGGCAACTCGAAGGCTACTGAGGAAGAGATCGTGGTGATACTATGCGAGCTTGAGATGTACTTCCGCCCGCATTCTTGACGTTTATGGTGCATCTGCTGGTCCATATAGTGGAGGATATCATCCAACTCAGGCCGGCGTTCCTGCACAGCATGATGCGTTCGAAAGGATGAATGGTGTCATCAAAGGATACGTTCGCAACATGTCACGTCGAGAGGAAGCATAGCAGGGCTTTTCGATCAAGAGTGCATCTCCTCTGCACGAATTATCTAGGCATCGAGAACCCGTTGGTCGCCCGTCAGCGAGCACCTCGGTAGGCTCGCTGGATGGGGTCACCGTGAGGGTCGCCGCGAAATGCATGTCGACTTTGAGGGTCGACTCGCCGACTTTGAAAGAGCAAACCTAGTCGCGCTACAACACATAGACATGGTCGATCCTTGGGTGGTAGAGCACAAAACCTTTATTAAGAAGGCGTACAATGACCGAGGCCAACAGAGGACGGACGAGATATACTCAAAGAGCACAACTCATGTTTCACGCGTTGGTTCAAGCGAAGCTTCGTCGTACCCTTTACATGAGGATTCTTCGCGGAAGAACAACTCATATTCGCCTTGTCACAGGCGCCGAGCACAACCTGATGACCTATGAGGCGCACGATATCAATGACTACACATTCTACACGAGGCCAAGGACATGAAGGCGATGGTTATCGAACTCCGGGTAACGATGGAATCCTACACGTAACGACAAGGATAGATACTACGGAACGATCGAGGAGATCTGGGAGCTGAGCTACGCTAGAGAGAAGGTACCGATGTTCCGTGTCAGATGGGCCAAGAACGTCATAAAACAAGACCGGTATTTCACCACCATGGTTATACCCGAAGCCAAATCCAAGACATGGCATAAGCGTCACCCTTGAAAAATGAGCCATGGGTACTGGCTTCCCAAGTGGACTAATGCTTGTTCATTACCGACCCGCCAAAGCCCGGTCGTGTTGTCGTGAGGAGAGGCAAAAGGAAGATCATCGGAATGGATGGAGTAGCCAATGAGCAAGACTTCGACAAGTACGGCGATCCGAGGATCGAACATGACGACGATGATGAAGTAGCAGCATACACCACAAGAAGAAGCAGGACCACCCTACCTAAAGGACGTCCGTTCCATAGAAGAACTCCATTTGCGAAAAAGAAGGGCAAGAAGATTGTGAATAGATAGCTAGCTAAGATCGATTGTATTTAAATCGTAGACTTCATTTCTCGATTATATTTCATGGGCACTTTTTGAACTCTCATGAATATTTTTTAATTTCATGGACACTCGATCCCGATCCTCCTCCATCTCGATCGCTATCCCACCTCGCCAGATCCGGTCCACCGGCCGCCGCCGCCGACCGCCCGCACCCTCTCGATTCCCCTACTCAACCGCCGCCGCCGACCCCCCGCACCCCAGATCCGGTCCACCGGCCGCCGCCGCCGACCGCCCGCACCCTCTCGATTCCCCTACTCAACCGCCGCCGACCCCGCACCCTCCCTACTCAACCGCCACCGCCGACCCCGCACCCTCCCTACTCAACCACCGCCACGACCCCCGCACCCTCCCTACTCAACCGCCGCCGCCGACCCCCGCACCCAGATCCGGTCCATCGCCGCCCGCCATGACCGCCCGCACCCTCTCGATTCCCCTACTCAACCGCCGCCGCCGACCCCCCGCACCCCTCCCCTACTCAACCGCCGCCGCCGACCCCCCGCACCCCCCGCACCCTCCCCCGCTCCACCGGCATTACTGTTTGATGATATTTTTAAAAAATTATTACTGTCTTATAAAAAAAATATTACTGTTATGATTTAAACAAGTTTGAACATATTTAAACACAAATAAGTATCAAACAGCATTTTAAATGCATAAAAAAATTGTGGAGCACAGGAATCGAACCCAGGACCTCTGGTGTGAGAACTAGCTGCTGACCAGTCGAGCTAGTAGAAGACTTGACATGTATCAGGTCGGTGGTAGATAACTGTTGGCTCGGAGAAAAAAAAATACTAATGGCGCACCTCACCTGGTGCGCCATTAGTATGTATGCACTTATGGCGCACCGAGGGTGGTGCGCCATTAGTATTGTGGCGCCCTACTGTGCCGATCCTCTCTCTCCCTCGCCCTCGCTTGCGATCCCTTCCCGATCTCCTCTCCCGATGCCACCGTCGCCCCCTTGACACCACCGTCGCCCGCCACCCTCGACACCACCGTCGCCCGCCCGACACCACCGTCGCCCGCCGCCCTCGGCGCCACCGTCGCCCGCCGCCAGCGCCGCCCGACACCACCGTCGCCCGCCGCCCTCGACCCGCCCCGCGCCACCGTCGCCCCGCCGCCCTCGGCGCCGCCCGACACCACCGTCGCCCACCGCCCTCGACCCGCCCAGCGCCACCGTCGCCCGCCGCCCTCGACGCCGCCCGACACCACCGTCGCCCGCCGCCCCTACACCACCGTCCGTCGCCCCGCCGCCCGAACCAGGGGAGCGGAAGCGCGGCCGGCGTGCGAACGAGCGGAGAAGGCGGCCATCCTCGTCCTCAACCTGTCGTCGACATCGTCGATTCCAGCTCTCGCAGCAAGGTATGCGGCTGGTTCGTCCCCTGTCATGGCCAGATTGATTTTTTTTCGGTAAACTAGGCTAGGGTTCGATGGATTATGGAGATTCATGGTGATTCATCAGTGAATAAATTCGTTCCAAGAACAAGATCATGGCCATTTCCTGTGCTAGCTAGAGCCGTTGTCACTGTGCAAGGTTCGAGGACAAGTTGTCGGCGTCTTTGTGCTCTATACTTTGTATGAAAATAGCATCGCTAATAGTAATCACCGAGGGATAAAAATACGAATGATATTATAGTTTTCTATACTTCAAGTTTCTATTTTGAATATGCTCACCTGCATCTGCTCCGGTATAATGTATTTGACGTGATAATGCAATTAAAAAGCAATATTGGTTGAGAGTAATTGCTGTACTGGTTAAGACAACTGATTTTCATACAATGGCAGCAGTGCACAAACAGTGTGAGTGGTGTGTACTTATTTCAGAGATGATTGGTGTCGGCTCAGCGGCTGCCATTTATTCAAATCATTGTGCATTATTATCCTTTGAAACCATCTATAAATAGCTCAATGAACACATCACCCATTCACACTTGATTTTGTCAATCCCACACCTGTACAACTCCACGGCCCCTGAACCAACAAAGTTAGAATCGTCAATCCCACACCTAACAACTCCACTGCCCTAAACCAACAAAGTTAGAATCATTAGTTTATCTCAATTTTCAACAATAAAGTTAGAATCTCCGGCCTCACTTTGCTCCTAAGATTACTTTCAGTTTAGAAGGCAGTATGACAAGCCCGGTGCATTGCAAGACAGTCTGAGCGACAGCACTAGATGTATGGTGCAATTGTTCATCATGTGTGATCAATGAAACACGAACTAATTCATCACGGAAACAAAATTTAACACACCTCATTTTAAATCTCAATTTAGGATCAAAATCACAAAATTGATGCTTTGAATAAAAATTATGACCAAACCAGGTTCGAAAATTGGAGTAGCAAACATATGTAGGAGAAATTGTGCTGGTTGCTCACCATGTAGTTGATAGTCGAGGTTGTCCATGGCATTTTCATAAGTGCATTTTTGCATCTTCAGAAGTGCGGTTGTCCATGGCATGGAGTTTTTGTACTGTTGTTAAGGTTCAGGACAAGCCCGTGACTATCGTGTTTCTAGTAGCTAAAATCTATTTGTTCCTATTGGCATTGGCTTGATTGTTCTAAAATCAGAACCTGTTGGACAATGACATTATTTATAACGGCAGCATGAGAGGAGGAAGATTTTGGTTTCTTGTTACGTATTAATAACTTCCTATAAGCAATGCACCTCGATGATTTTGTCAAAAGCGTGTCAGTCGATATTCTCAATATATTATTCTTTATCAGTTTACAAGTTGATTAATTTCCTCTGATTATTCTCAAATTCTTGAATTATTTGTAATGTCTTGCAGAATTATTTGTGCCTTTGTTTTTCCTAAGTTTAGGATGCACTCTGTTAGGTTTTAGAAAAAGTAGGCGAGAGAGATTAAAGGGGTTGTGACCAATGCTCCTCCGTCTGTAATGTGATACATTTTTTGTGAGTGTGTCGAAATGTCTTGCATTATGGGATGGAGGAGTATTGTCGGTATGTGACATACTTCTCCCATAAACGTCAGGTATGTGACATTATGGGATTAGGGGTTACAAACAACATCAGTTACAAAAAAGTTCAGATTGTAAAATGTTCATTTTGTAGCTAGTGCCCATTTTGAGTAATTGCTTAGAGGGATGATCCTGTGTGAGCTGGTGGAGTGATTTGTTTTCTACATAAAGCTCTTTAGTCAGGCTGGTTTTCGTGAAATACACATGAAGCTTCACCAGCTCCTGTGGGTGTGGGATCCATGTGACATGTGACATTGCATCCATGTCCACAGGATAATGATTTTGCAGGTACCCGAGAGGCCCTTGAGTTTGCGGAATGTCGATTAACTTCCGTTCCGGCAAATTGGTACTCCATATGTCCTATTTTCAGCAAAGGTCATGCTGAAATTTTCCGTGAATTTTAGCATGACTTTGCTAAAAATAGGACATATGGGGTACTTGTGACTAATGCATGGGCCGGGGTATCGTAGTAGTTAATTAAGTAGGATCAAGTGCCCCGGCGTACTTGTGACTAATGCATGGCTTTTAGGGTGCCTCGGTGTCGATAAAAATTGAAATGATGAAAGCTTAGGCTTTTAGGGTGCCTCGGCGTCGAAAAACCCTCAATGATAAAAGCTTAGATTTTAGGATGCCTCGGTGTCGACAAACCCTAAATGATGAGACCATGATCTTGTTAGTTGACAATAACCAACTTTTGACCAAGCTTTGTTTCTATTTAGAGAGAAACATGGCCCACAACGATGAGGCCGGGGTTGGCGGCAAGGCATTCAGGAGCTGTCCCGGAGATGGAGGAACAACCTCACTTGTATGAGGCCGCCGCCTTCCCCACCGATCCCGAGACCACCGATGGTGCCGCCGAGGATGACCACACTGATGCCACCACCGATGGTGCCGCCGAGGATGCCACCATCGATGATGGCGGCGCGCACGAGATGGCAGCCAACCGAAGAGGCAGCGGAAGGACGGCGCCCGACCGTGCTCCGCACCCTCAAGGAGGAAGTTCTTGAAGTGGACTCCAGCGGAATCCAACGGCGCCGAGCGAATAGTCAAAGGGTACTCGCTTCAGCTCGGGTGCATTGTCCGAGCACCGTCTCGATCAACACCGAGAACCCGAGGCATCTGACAGAGAGGAATTTGCGCAACCTCCTCTTCACGAAGCTGCACGAGCGATACAAGTTCCCGCTGAATTTGCAAACACAAGCCTCAAAGGGAATAAAGTGAACAATGCTGCCCTCACGAAGATGAGCAAGGCCTTGTCTACTTGGAAAAGCAATGTGAAAAGAATGATCGAGAAAGGTGAGAGTTATCGGAAGATCAAGGAGAAAATCTTCGATTACGAAGATGACTACAACGACTTCAAGATCAATTGCTCGAGCACCGCAAACTCCCAATCAAGTGAGTGGGGAAACAAATGGGAGCTGAACATAGGGGAACACACACTCGGTCCCGGCGGTTACAGAGTGGCGGAGCCTATATGGGACAAGGAGGAGGCGGACCGTTCCGTGCAAGGCCTACCGCCCCTCTTCGATAAATACGGTGACAAGTAGACCAGGAACTTTGTCAGGGCCCGGTACAAGAAGGACCCGAAAACAAAGGAGCTTACCACGGATCCGAAGACCAGGCAGCTTGAGCTTGTTCGGTAAGGAATACACCCAGCGTAATTAGCTCCATATGGTTGCATTCTAATTAATGAAGCCAAATTTCTAAATGGTTCACATTCCTTCCCAGCGATTGAAAGCGATAGCGCGGGGTCGACTAAACAACCCTTGGGACACCACTCTAAATAGGGGTTGAATGTAATGAAGAACAAGGATAAGCTCGATAAGCCGGCGTGAGCTGGTCGTGTGGCGGCAAAGGCTTGTCGACAAAATGGGGTCATACTATACGCTGGTGTGCGGAAGGAGAAAAAGACCAGCTCGGAAAGCCGGGCGCGAGAGGTTCAAGAACTCAAGGCACAGGTGGCGCGGATTCGGAGATTGTCCAAGAGCAAGTGGAACAACGACTCGGGCGGCGATCACCGCCATTGTGCCTACCTTGATCTCGGGGTTGAGTCGTGGATTGAGGGCGCCAACAGGGCCGCCCGATTCCTAGCTTCACGGCTAGCAACTCGGATAATGCGATGGCGGGGCCATTGGTGCCTCCGCGAGGCGGCATTAGTGTCTCCGACGACGCGCACGGAGCTTAATGCACCGGGTGTCGCCGCCGGCACCTCTGCAGCAAGCGGCCCCTCCGTCAACTGCACACCGCCGTTGGCGGTGCCTCTACATTAGCCGAGCTCGGCGCCATCATCACGGTAACTAATTAAGCTCTCTCGGCCGAGGACTTCATCTCCTTGCCTTTGACCGGGCATCCCCGATGCCCTACATGTTTTCGCAGGCGCCGCCGACGTTCGTGCACTCTCCTCCGCCGTGAACAACGAGTTGGTCGATGTCGCCAAGGGCAAAATAGTTCAACCGGCAACCCTTGTTCCACGGTACCCGGATGCCACCCAACTTGTTTAGGGTTCAACTGGTTCGGTGCTGCCAGGCTGCGACGAGTTGTTACCTCGAATCGACCCGTCGGGGCCGGCGATGATGACGTGATGACCCTCGGCGATGCTTGAGCTGGCCCTGCTTTGGCGAAGAGCCAGATTCGTTTGGGGCGGGGACACCACCCCAAAGACAACACCGCCATCGTCGCGGCGCCAAGTCGGCCCCATGGCAAGACCGCCCCAGCGGTGCGGACATCCCTATGCCCTGGATCCAAACATGCATATGGCACAGGATCGAACGACGACGCAGCGGCGACAATGATACATTTGGCAACGTCGATCAGTACTTTGCCGATCATGGGTACAATGGCGACTTCATGGGGCCTCCTTCTCAAGAACCAAACCCAAAAAAGATGTGTGCGATCTAGCTCGCATCAGCGGAGAAGCCAAGTTACAACAGCGCCGTCGGCGTTCAGCTCTCGGAGGCGCCTCCAGCTGCCGACTTCACCGAGCCTCGGATAGGCGAGGTGCGAAATATTATCTGCCCCAACACACTCAAGAAGGCGGTCTGTGAGCAAAAATCGGTCCCATTACGGGAGAAGAAGAAGGCACGCAAAAGAAAGACTAAGAAGGGTGCGAGCCAGCCGGCCTGAGTACGATCCGTGCTCGGGGCGGGCCACCTTCACCGCAGGATATCTCGAGGAGGGTGCATGTGGCGGGTAGGGCGATGCTACCGACAAATATGCTCAATGCTGCAACCGGTGCTATGCGGAGTCTGCATGACAGTGTTCTTTCTTTGGAGAAGCGGCGTCTCAGGGAGAAGGATGTGGCATACCCAGTTTTCGCGGCCAAGGTGCCAGAGGGCAAGGGCTTTGTGGATAACTCCATCGGGCGTACGATCGTCCTGCATTTTGATGACATCCACGCTATGTTGAACCTTCATCCGCTGCACTACACCTTCGTTCGGCTATTTTCGCTGAGTATGGAGATGCGGATCATTCGCGACAAGACCCCGGACATCGTGATAGTCGACCCCTTCTACATGCGTGCCAAGATCTTGGGCAGCGCTGGGGACCGACAAGTCGCGAGTTCTTACCTCGAAGGCGTCATTCTGGCAAACCAAGATAAGGATAACTTCCTCGTGCCTTACTTTCCGAGTAAGTCCTCCCTCAACCGCCCGTAACATATGAATTCTTACATTTGATCGCTTTTCTTTTAACATTCCGTGTTTTCTGCGGTGACACACGTTGCACGCTCATCCTCCTAAGCCCCAAATATTCCATGGCCACGTATTTCGACCCGGACCGTCGATCGAGCGTAGACTACACAAATGTCAAGAAGGTTCTTGATGATGTTCTCCCGGCTCGCCAAATCTGGAGGCACCTTCACCAGGCCTATTCGTAAATACGGCAAGCACGTGTTCTCCCACAATCTGACGTTACGCTGCGTCAAGCAGCCACCGGCGGTCGAAGGGTGCCTACTCGCCATCCATCACATGCGAGGCGATCGTGCGGGACCATCATCAACTTCGCTTCGAGTAAACTCAAAGATTGGGCCGCGGCGTGTCGGCAATCCAGGGCGGACCTTCGACAAGAATTCTTTTGCATCCAGTTGGAGTTTGCGAAATCATCCATCAAGATGTCGCCGTACCTTGCGGCAGTTCTACCTCGAAATCAACCGTCCAACGGTGACATCGACACAATGCTACAAATGCAGGCTGACAACGCCCGTTATTTCATGACTCCCACGATAGACGGCGGCTTCATCCACGCCCGGTCCCTTGAGTCGAGTCGAAAGCGGTGATCTGTGTCTAGTTCGAAACATCGATTGGCTCATGTTGTAATTAAACTTTAATGAACTTGTAGTATGTCTCTTTGGTTTTGAGAGTCGTTCAACTTAGATGTAATCGATGCTATTAATGTCTTGCTTTTCTCTTCCGATCGTTCATTGCATACTTATATATTGCTTATGTATTGTCCGTGAATTGGTACTAACGTTTCGTTTGGCTAGTGCATAGCGATGCCGGCGTATGTCGTGTACAAGGGTAAGGTTCGGAGTCTCGATGATGGGAGGAGTGTCGGAGACAGGTTCACCGATTCAGCGGTAACAGTAACAAAGGGTACACCACTAGGGCGAGGCGAATCTAGATATCGCCCGCTATCTAGCGGGAGAGGGAGGGCGTTGGAGGAACCGGATGAAGGCGAGTTTCATCGTGGTGATGCTCATCGTGATGACCGCAGCTCTCTTCTATGTGATGGTAGTTTAGATGATCGATATCGACTTGTAATGTGAAGACAAACTCGCTACTCGCGGTCTCGAGACTTGTAATATAATGTTCTATCTTTGTTCGGTCTTTTCAATTCGGAGACTAATATGATGAATTGTATTCGGAGACTAATATGATGAATTGTATTCAAAGACTAATCTTCTATTGTATTCGATGAATCTGTTGTTAATGTGTGCTGTCTATATTTTGTCAAATTATACATTTTGTAACCTGTGCAAAAACAGAAAATAAAAAATAAAAAACCTAATATTCATACTAATGGCGCATCACACGACAGGCGCCATTAGTATGACAAAGCATACTAATGGCGCATCATTGGTCAAGGCGCCATTAGTATGCTGCGGTTACTAATGGCGCATCTCGTGGTCGTGCGCCATTAGTATGCCAAAGCACCTGGTATACATGGCCCCTGGGAGGCATACTAATGGCGCACCGTAGCCTATACTAATGGCGTACCAGTGGTGTGCCATTAGTATACCAGATACAAATGGCGCACCACTGGTGCGCCATTAGTAAAAATTACTAATGGCGTGCTAGTAATGGCGCACCTCCAGTGATGCGCCATTAATGGCCAAATTAGGTGCGCCATTAGTAGCGGTTTTTCTAGTAGTGAGGAGCTAAAGGTAAGATCAATATTCTCTCAAGCCCTATCTACCACTCATACGAGTCTACGTACACTGAACGTCTGCTTCCAACTAGAAATGAGAAATAAAACTATGTTGTGGGTATGAAGAGGATAACTTTGCATGATATCGGAGAGCTAAAATATAAAACTATTTGTTGTTATCATAAAGTTAGAATATACTACTAAATATTATGAATAGCGAGTGTGGAATAATAATGGGTCGGTGTGTGGAATTTTCCTAGGCAATTTTTAACAAGACCGATAGTCGTCATTGCAATTTCATATGAGGGAGAGGCATAAGCTAACATACTTTCTCTTCTTGGCTCATATGCACTTATGATTGGAACTCTAGCAAGCATCCGCAACTACTAAAGATCATTAAGGTAAAACCCAACCATAGCATTAACATATCAAGTCCCCTTTATCCCATATGCCACAACCCCCTTACTCGGGTTTGTGTTTCAGTCACTCACCAACCCACTATAAGCGAATCATGAACGTATTGCAACACCCTATAGCAGGAATCCATCACGCTTGCGCGACACTGAGGGTACCATAGGACAGCACCGAAATAAAACATACAACTCGTACCAATCTAGATCATCAATCAACCTAAAGACAAGGGATATCTACTCAAAACATCATAGGATGGCAACGCATCATTGGATCATGATATGTGGCATAAAGCACCATGTTCAAGTAGGGATTACAGCGGTGTGCGGGAGAGTGGACCGCGTAAAATAGATGAGGATGGTGGTGATGATGGTGATGTTGATGAAGACGATCACCATGGCGATGATTCCCCTCCCGATGGCACTCCGGCGCCACCGAGAGTGAGGAGGAGAGGTTCTCCCCCTTGTGCTTCCTCCTCCATGGCCTCCCCCCTAGATGGGGAGAGGTTCTCCCTCTGGTCCTTGGCCTTCATGGCGATGATGGCCCCTCCGGGATCCTCTTCCATGGCCTTCGGTGATGATGGCCCCTCCGGCAGGGTGCCAGAGAGGGCCTAGATTGATTTCTCGTGGCTACAGAGGCTTGCGGCGGCGGAACTTACGATCCAGGTTATTTTCTGGGGGTTGCTTTATTTATAGGAATTTTTGGCATTGGTTTGACGTCAGGGGGGTCTCCGAGTCGTCCACGAGGCAGGGGCCCACACCCAGGGGGTGGGCGTGCCCCCCACCCTCGTGGACAGCCCGGGACTCTTCTGGCCCAACTCTTTTTCTCCAGGGGCTTCTTTTGGTCCATAAAAAATCAAATAAAATTGCCACGTCAATTGGACTCCGTTTGGTATTCCTTTTCTGTAAAACTCAAAAACAAGGAAAAAACAGAAACTAGCAATGGGCTCTAGGTTAATAGGTTAGTCCCAAAAATCATATAAAATAGCATATAAATGCATATAAAACATCTAAGATGGATAATATAATATCATGAATACTTCATAAATTATAGATAGTTGGAGACGTATCAGCATCCCCAAGATTAATTCGTGCTCGTCCTCGAGTAGGTAATGATAAAAGAAATAATTTATGAAGTGTGAATGCTAGCAGGTGCACAAGTTTGATCAATGATAATTTCAATCACCTTTTCTAGCATCATTATATGTCATAACAGTAGCTCATCTCATAAAACTTTTCATGATCAAGTAACAAGCTATTCACATGTTAAAGTATAGATCATAAACTTTCTTGAAAACTAAAAATAGTGCTCTTAGTCATTAAACAATTGCAATTCATCTTATTTTCAGGAAGGGTCTATGTCAGAGCTTTGATTTAGCAAACTCCACGTACTCAACTATCATTTAATCTTTCACAATTGCTAACACTCATGTGATATTTATGGGTTCAAAGTTTTAATTGGACACAAAGAGAGATAGGGGCTTATAGATTCGCCTCCCAACCTTTTACCTCAAGGGTAATGTCAACAATAATAGTTCATGATAACTTACATCCAATTGGATATATATATCAGGATCTTTCCAACACAATGTGCTTGCCAAAGGATAAAATGTAAAAAGAAAAGGTGAAGATCACCATGACTTTTGCATAAGGTAGAAGATAAAAGTAAAAGATAGGCCATTTGCAGAGGGAGGCAGAGGTTGTCATGTGCTTTTAAGGTTGGATGCACAAAATCTTAATGCAAAAGAACGTCACTTTATATTGCCTCTTGTGATAGAGACCTTTATTATGAAGTCCGTTGCTTTTATTTCTTCCCTATCACAAGTTTGTATAAAGCTTATTTTCTTTGCACTAATAGATCATACATATTTATAGAGCAATTTTTATTGCATGCACCGATGAAAACTTACTTGAAGGATCTTACTCAATCCATAGGTAGGTATGGTGGAATCTCATGGAAAAACTAGTTTAAGGGATATTTGGAAGCACAAGTAGTATCTCTACTTGGTGCAAAGAATTTGGCTAGCATAAGGGGGAAAGGCAAGCTCAGCATGTTGGATGATCCATGACAATATACTTTATTTCGGATATAAGAAAACATAACCCATTACGTTGTCTTACTTGTCCAACATCAACCTTTTAGCATGTCATATTTTAATGAGTGCTCACAATTACAAAAGATGTCCAAAATAGTATATTTATATGTGAAATCTCTCTTCCTTCAATATTCTTTCATGATTTGTTCAAGTGACCAATTCTGAGTTTGCTAACCTTCAATAAGTTTACTACCTATACTTATTATGTGTGAAGTCATTACTACCCATGGTTTAAGCATATGAAACATATATAAATTCAGATTTATGATATTCAATTCATTCAACCATTTACTCATAGGATATACGTGAAGCACGTGAGTAAATGACAAACTACTCCAAAAAGATATAAGTGAAGAACACTGAGTAGGCAAATAATAAACTAGCAATGGGAGAATTCTATTTCATTCAAGATTTCAGATCCAATGATTTTATTCGAACAGCAAGTAAAAATGAAAATACGCTCCAATCAAAATGCATATCATGTGACAAATAAAAATATAGCTCCGAGTAAGATATACCGATAGTTTTGAAGACGAAAGAGGGGATGCCTTCCAGGGCATCCCCAAGCTTAGGCGCTTGAGTCTTCCTTGAATATTACCTTGGGGTGCCTTGGTCATCCCCAAGCTTAGGGTCTTTCTACTCCTTATTCTCCTCATATCGATATCTCACCCAAAGCTTGAAAACTTCAATCACACAAAACTTAACGGAACTTCGTGGGATAGGTTAGTATGATAAAGAGTAAACCATTCACCTTGGTACTGTCAAAGACAAGGTTCATAATTGTTCTCACACAATTCCTACTGTACCATATCATTTCTATAATTTATATTGAGAAATATAAGCCATAGAAACTGGAAAACAAGCAAACTATGCAATGAAAACATAATCTGTCAGAAACATAACACTCTATAATGATCTGAACAGCAACCATACTTCTGATACTCCAAAAATTATGAAATAAATTTGTGGACGTGAGGAATTGTCTATTAATCTTCTTCAAAAAGAATCAACTCAAAATCACTCTTCTGTAAAACATGACAGCTAATCTCGTGAGCATAAAGTTTCTGTTTTTTTACAGCAAGATCACATTAACTTTCACCCAAGTCTTCCCAAAGGTCTTACTTGGCACTTTATTGAAACAAAATCTATAAAACATTATTACTACAGTATCTTAATCATGTAAACACACAAAAACAGTAAGGTTAAATATTGGGTTGTCTCCCAACAAGCGCTTTTCTTTAATGCCTTTTAGCTAGGCATGATGATTTCAATGATGCTCACATAAAAGATAAGAATTGAAACATAAAGAGAGCATCATGAAGAATATGACTAGCACATTTAAATCTAACACACTTCCTATGCCTATGGATTTTGTGAGCACACAATTTATGGGAACAAAAATCAACTAGCATAGGAAGGCAAAACAAGTATAACTTCAAAACTTTAAGCACATAGAGAGGAAACTTGATATTATTGCAACTCCTACAAGCATATATTCCTCCCTCATAATAATTTTCAGTAGGATCATGAATGAAATCAACAATATAACCATCACATAAATAATTCTTTTCATGATCTACAAGAATAGAAATTTTTCTACTCTCCACATAAGCAAAATTCTTCTCATTCGGAATAGTGGGATCACTAATTCCTAAAGTTGACACTTTTCCTAACCCGCTTTAGATGATAGTATTATTCATGCTCCAAAAGATATAATTTAAGTTCATTGAGAATTCTTTAATTAATATAGACTAACCAATATCCAAGCTTAAAATATAGAAGTGAAGCACACGAAGCATTCTATAAAACCATACTCCAATGATTTAAGTGAAGCACAAAGAGCAATTCTATAAGATCATACTTAAAAGATATAAGTGAAGCACATGAAGTATTCTATAAATCAATGAAGGGATATCTCATACTGGCTTGGTTCTTAAAGGAAAAACAAAAACACAAAGGACACAAATCATGTGAACAAAACAAAAACCGAGGTAAACCGATATTTGTTGAAGAAGAAAGATGGGATGCCAACCGGGGCCTCCCCAAGTTTAGATGCTTGAGTATAGTTTGAAATATTTACTTCGGGTGCCGTGGGCATCCCCAAGATTGAACTCTTGCCTCTCTTTATTCTTCTCATATTGATAGTTCCTCGATCTTCGAACAATTCATCCACACAAAACTTTAACAAAAACTTTGTGAGATCCGTTAGTGTAATAAAGCAAACTACCACTTTAAGGTACTGTAATGAACTCATTCTTTATTTATATTGGTGTTAAACCTATTGTATTCCAACTTATCTATGGTTCATACCCCCTGATACTAGCCATAGATTCATCACAATAAGCAAACAACACACAAAAAACGAAATCTGTCAAAAATAGGACAGTCTGTAGTAATCTGGAAGTTTAGTAAACTTCTGTAACTCCCAAAATTATGAAATAAATTTGAAAATTAGAAAAATTTGTACAGAAGTAATGTGCAAAAAGTTTCAGACCCATTTGACCTTCCAGTAAAAATGTAAAATCACACACTACAGCCAAAGTTTCTGTTTTTGTTCTGCACATAGTAAACAAGCAATCTAATCATCCTAAAACCAAAGCTTGGCACATTATTTTTATAATACAATGGATATACACAAGGGGATAATTATTTATAGTGAAACTTCTAGGAAAAATTCTACATTGTTTCCGTGAGAATGAACACAAGTGCTCAAGGTCGACCCTCACTTCTTCAATGCATAACTTTCCAATCACTTCTCTTTTTGAAAAACTTTTTAGGTATGAGAGACAAATTTTTTTTTTGTTTTTTTAATTTTTTTGTATGTTTCACCCACAACTAAATAGAAACAAAAAGGAAAAACAAAATCTACTTAGTGGAGAAAGCAAACAAGCACACACGAGAATATCAACCCCACGCTATTGCTCCCCGGCAACGGCGCCAGAAAAGAGCTTGATAATCCCCAAGTGTAGAGAATCATCGTAGAAATTTCAAAAGGTGGACGTGATAAGTATGGAGTGTCGAACCCACAAGGAGCTAAAGGTAAGATCAATATTCTCTCAAGCCCTATCTGCCACTGATACGACTCTACGTAAACCGAACTTTGCTTCCAACTAGAAACGGGAAATAAAACTATGTTGTGGGTATGAAGAGGATAACTTTGCATGATATCGGAGAGCTAAAATATAAAAGTAGTTGTTGTTATCATAAAGTTAGAATATACTACTAAATATTATAAATAGCAAGTGTGGAATAATAATGAATCGGTGTGCGGAATTGTCCTAGGCAATTGTCAACAAGACCGATAGTCGTCATTGCAATTTCATATGAGGGAGAGGCATAAGCTAACATACTTTCTCTTCTTGGATCATATGCACTTATCATTGGAACTATAGCAAGCATCCGCAACTACTAAAGATCATTAAGGTAAAATCCAACTATAGCATTAACATATCAAGTCCCCTTTATCCCATACGCCACAACCCCCTTACTCGGGTTTTTGTTTCATCACTCACCAACCCACTATAAGTGAATCATGAACGTATTGCAACACCCTACAGCGGGAATCCCTCACTCTTGCGCGACACGGAGGGCACCATAGGACACCACCAAAATAAAACATACAGCTCGTACCAATCTAGATCATCAACCAACCCAAAGACAAGGGATATCTACTCAAAACATCATAGGATGGCAACACATCATTGGATCATGATATGTGGCATAAAGCACCATGTTCAAGTAGGGATTATAGTGGGTTGCGGGAGAGTGGACTGCGTAAAATAGATGAGGATGGTGATGATGATGGTGATGTTGATGAAGACGATCACCACGGCGATGATTCCCCTCCCGATGGCACTCCGGCGCCACCGAGAGAGAGGAGGAGAGGTTCTCCCCCTTGTGCTTCCTCCTCCATGGCCTCCCCCTAGATGGGGAGAGGTTCTCCCTCTGGTCCTTGGCCTTCATGGCGATGATGGCCCCTCCGGGAACCTCCTCCATGGCCTGCGGTGATGATGGCCCCCTCCGACAGGGTGCCAGAGAGTGCCGCTTACCTAGCCTCCTCGGCAACGGCGCCAGAAAAGAGCTTGATGTCTACTACACAACGTTCTTCTTATAGACATTGTTGGGCCTCCAAGTGCAGAGGTTTGTAGGACAGTAGCATATTTCCCTGAAGTGGATGACCTAAGGTTTATCAATCCGTGGGAGGCGTAGGATGAAGATGGTCTCTCTCAAACAACCATGCAACCAAATAACAAAGAGTCTCTTGTGTCCCCAACACACCCAATACAATGGTAAATTATATAGGTGCACTAGTTCAGCAAAGAGATGGTGATACAAGTGCAATATGGATGGTATATATAGGTTTTTGTAATCTGAAAATATAAAAACAGCAAGGTAACTAATAATAAAAGTGAGCACAAACGGTATTGCAATGTGTTGAAACAAGGCCTAGGGTTCATACTTTCACTAGTGCAAGTTCTCTCAACAATAATAACATAATTGGATCATATAACTATCCATCAACATGCAACAAAGAGTCACTCCAAAGTGACTAATAGCGGAGAACAAACGAAGAGATTATGGTAGGGTACGAAACCACCTCAAAGCTATCCTTTCTGATCGATCTATTCAAGAGTCCGTAGTAAAATAACACGAAGCTGTTCTTTCCGTTCGATCTATCATAGAGTTCGTACTAGAATAACACCTTAAGACACAAATCAACCAAAACCCTAATGTCACCTAGATACTCCAATGTCACCTCAAGTATCCGTGGGTATGATTATATGATATGCATCACAGAATCTCAAATTCATCTATTCAACCAACACAAAGAACTTCAAAGAGTGCCCCAAAGTTTCTACCGGAGAGTCAAGACGAAAACGTGTGCCAACCCCTATGGATAGGTTCATGGGCGGAAGCCGCAAGTTGGTCACCAAAACATACATCAAGTGCATCAATATAATACCCCATTGTCACCACGGGTATCCCACGCAAGACATACATCAAGTGTTCTCAAATCTTTAAAGACTCAATCCGTTAAGATAACTTCAAAGGGAAAACTCAATCCATTACAAGAGAGTAGAGGGGGATAAACATCATAAAATCCAACTATAATAGCAAAGCTCACGATACATCAAGATCGTACCACCTCAAGAACACGAGAGAGAGAAATCAAACACATAGCTACTGGTACATACCCTCAGCCCCGAGGGTGAACTACTCCCTCCTTGTCATGGAGAGCGCCAGGATGATGAAGATGGCCACCGGTGAGGGATCCCCCCTCCGGCAGGGTGCCGGAACATGGTCCCGATTGGTATTTCGTGGTTACAAAGGCTTGCGGTGGTGGAACTCCCAATCTATTATGCTCCCCGATGGTTTTAGGGCATATGGATATATATAGGCGAAAGAAGTCGGTCAGGGGAGCCACGAGGGGCCCATGAGGGTGGAGTGCGCGCCCAGGGGGTGGGCGCGCCCCCCTGCCTCGTGCCTTCCTCGTTGCTTCCCTTACGTACACTCCAAGTCTTCCGGATTGCTTCCGTTCCAAAAATAACTCTCCCGAAGGTTTCATTCCGTTTGGACTTAGTTTGGTATTCCTTTTCTGCGAAACACTAAAACAAGGGAAAAACAGAAACTGGCACTGGGCTCTAGGTTAATAGGTTAGTCCCAAAAATAATATAAAAGTGTTTAATAAAGCCCATAAACATCCAAAACAGATAATATAATAGCATGGAACAATCAAAAATTATAGATACATTTGAGACGTATCACAAATGCATATAAAACATCTAAGATGGATAGTATAATAGCATGAATACTTCATAAACTATAGATACGTTGGAGTCGTATCAGTGCCCCAATCTGGATCACCTACTTTGCTCCGGTGCCAAATTAACTAACGGAATGAAAAAACACTTGCGTGGGTAAAAGTGCTAGTTATCTACTATGGGAGGGGTGAATAGGCAATTTTTATGAAAGTCTTCAAAACACGGATGTTTCAAAGACAAACAACAGAAATGACCTAGTTGATATGCAGCGGAAGATAACTACAACAAGCAAGCCATAGTCAAGTATGCAATAATGTGAACGGACAAGACTAATAGAAGCTATGTAGTAAGGATCAGGATGGAAGATAGTATGAAGCCAAACAACAATAGAAGTCAAGCAGTGAAGTCAAATAGATAAGACATATAAGCAATGACTTCATGGAGACAAACTTAAGGTAAAGGAGGGAAGGGATAGAACCAGTCACTTGTTGAAGACACAGGATTTGTTGGACCAGTTCCAGTTGCTGTGACAACTGTACATCTGGTTAGGGAGGCTAAGATTCAACTCAAAAGACTGCGTCTTCACCTTATTCCCCTTGAGCTAAGGACACACAGTCCTCTCCCAATCACTCTGATAAGTCTTCAAGGTAGACTTCCGAACCTTCACAGACGACGTTCACCGGCAATCCACAATGACTCTTGGATGCTCAGAATGCGACGCCTAACCGGCTGGAGGATTCACAGTCCTCAAGTGTAATAAGTCTTCAGGTCACACAGACAGGAAAACTTCAGTGATGCCTAACACTCTTTGGCTCTGGGTGTTTTGGGCTTTGTCCTCGCAAGGATTTCTCTCTCTCAAAGGCTTCGAGGTGGGTTGCTCTCAAACGACAAAAGCCGTGTACTAACTCTGAGCAGCCACCAATTTATGGTGTAGGGGGTGGGCTATTTATAGCCACTAGGCAACCCGACCTGTTATGTCCGAAATGACCCTGGGTCACTAAGGAACTGACACGTGTTCCAACGGTCAGATTTCAAACACTCACGACAATTTTGCTTGGGCTACAAGCAAAGCTGACTCATCCAGCTCTGGATAAGTTTTGCTCTCATTGTCTTCGCTCGAAGACATTGGATTTGGGTTGAGCATCACTTGATCATTCGACTATGATCACTTGGACCCCACTTAACAATGACGGTGGTTCCTACGACTCAACAAAGAAGAAAAGGAAACAACGAAACAACACGATCTTCGCGCTCCATAGTCTTCACTCGGTGTCTTCTCATGTCATAGTCTTCAATGTGAATATCTTCACATACCACCATTGTCTTCAATGTCTTCATACATTTTAGGGTCATCTCCGGTAGGTAAACCGAATCAATGAGGGACACTACTGCGTTATCCTGCAATTCTCACAAACGCATTAGTCCCTCAACCACATTTGTCGTCAATACTCCAAAACCAACTAGGGGTGGCACTAGATGCACTTACAATCTCCCCTTTTGGTGATTGATGACAAACTGGTTGAAGTTTTCAACGGGATAAAATATGTGAAATTGTAAAGGATAGGAATTGTCTTCATAAGTGGCAAAGGCTCCCCGAAGATGTGCATATAAGTAGTTTGCTTTTGGAATGCAAATGCACATGGCAGGTTGTACTTGTGGAGATCCTCTTCAACTTATGAAGATAATTCATCATGCATGAAATGATATAGCTAAGAGAATGACATGCATAATGAAAAATGGACGTCTGCAGGATGATCTAAGTGCGGAAGTTATCGTCGCACATGCGGAATTTATCATCGCACCAGAGTAAAGCAAATAAGTAGCAGACGACCATCGAGTTTAAGTGTTACAACTCAAATAACCAAATGTTTCAAAAACGAGAGTTATAAACACTAGGCAAAATATAATGCAACCGCCCTTATGAACCCGTTTGAAGACTATCAAACTCATATGCTTCTCCCCCTTTTGTCAGTAAGGACCAAAAAGGTTTGAAGACATAGAGCATCTACTCGTCCTCTTCTGAAGAAGATGATGCAGCATGGTTGTCGTTGTTGGTTGGCGGTGCAGACGAGCTTGGTGCAGTGTCGATTCGAGCTGAAGTAGGGGGTGGTGAAGTAGCATCGGCTTCAGCATCGATCACTCTAGCATTGACCGTTGCCGCGGAGGAAGAATAGTCAGAGTCTTCAAGTGATGGAGTTCGTCGTAGGACTACATTCCGTGGAGGAGTGGAGTCAATCTTGAAGTGTTCAGTGAAACCATTGTCTTGAAGATCTTCTTCAGCACTGAGCAGGGTCAAACTCTTCCATGATCGCCGACAAGTCTCGTGAGTGACAAAAGAATTCTTGGTGGCAAGGTTGCGAATGCGATTGACGTCCACCAAGAGGCTTTGCATTTGACGCTTTAGCTAGGAGTGATGCTTATCTTGCTTTTGATGCAGCGCCACAAGAAGTTCTCGATCATTGAGGACTCGAGAGCGCTTCCGAGGCCTTTGGCCAATCATGCTCTCAGTGGCTTCAATCCATGCACGATGAGGCAGACGGGTGTTCCCAGCCAGGGGATAGACACGAGATACCGCTTGGACGCCTTCTATGGGTTGAGAGAAGCTGTGGTGATCTGCATTCTGAAGACTTAGTGGTGTTTTGGCAGGCTCAGGGTATATGGCTTCAACAGACATATCAACCTCTGGTAGAAAGATCAGATGATTGCGAGCAGAGGGTTGATAGTTGATAGCTGAGTGCATCTTAATGAGGCGCATGACCAAACAGATCAGATCCAGATGCAGCCAATTGCCTGATGAAGAAATCTTGCGTGTTGAAGCTGATGCCATTGAGAATGTAGAAGACCAATATCTTCATTGCTCCTTCAAGCTTTGCAGACGATGAATGCCCTTTGATTGGCCATAGAGTTCGCCTGATGATGTGATAGATGGTGCGAGGCAGATACTCAAGGTCATCAACAAAAAAGTGTTGAGGATATTCAGCGTCATGTGGCAGTGGCTTCATCATGCTCAGCATCTGAGTCATGTCGGGTTATGGCTTATGAAATATTCTTTCCAAGGCACCGCGGTGGAGTTGACATCCAGGTTCAAACAGCTCTCCGGGAGTGGGTAGGCCTGTGAGCTCAATGATGTCAAGAGCTTTGGCTTCATGATGGATATTTCCAGTCATCCACTCGAGAACCCATGTCTTCGTATCTCTGTTGAAGCCGCGGATGTGGAGTGTTGCATAGAATTGAAGCACTAATTCTTCATTCCTGTGCTCTTTGTCTTTTATGAAGCCAAGCAGACCTGCATCATGAAAGCAATCAAGTGCTTCTTCTAAGCACGGCAGTCCGGCAATGGCTTCAGTGTCGAGGCGCATATGAGGGAAAATGCGGCCTTGGTCATACAGAACACAGGAGTAATAGCTTCTTTGTTGATAGCTCCAGAACCGGTCAGATGAGATCCTTAGCCTTTTGTAGGGGTTCTTAGCACTATCAAAGAAGGTATTGTGGGCTTTGAAGCCATTTGCATTGAAGGAACCAGTTGAGGTGGCAGTGCCTGGAAACCTTGGCAGTCTTGGCTTCGGCTTCTGGACCGGAGGCCTATGCGCAATATGATAGTCGAATTGAGGACCAGAGGCATGAGGCGGAGGGACCAGAACGGGCCATCTTACTGTTACTAGCTCACCATAGTCATAAGCTTGCTCGATTGTGTAGGGCCTTGGTGGCGGAACTGGAGCAGTGGCAGCAACTGAGGCTTCAGGCTG
Organism: Aegilops longissima; assembly: GCA_021605205.1. NCBI lineage: Eukaryota > Viridiplantae > Streptophyta > Magnoliopsida > Poales > Poaceae > Aegilops > Aegilops longissima. Next base: position 96,488,576 of record CM038677.1, on the reverse strand, counting down.
CTCAGCGGATGCTTCGGGAGCAGTTGCCTCATTGGCTTCAGGCACAGTTCCTTCATTGGCTTCAGGAGCAGTTGGGACAGGCTCCACATTGGCTTCAGCCATGACCAAGTCATTGGCTTCATTGGTGTTGGAGGTGGCAGCCTCATTGTTTTCAACCTCCACTTGAGGAGCTGGAGGGTCTGGCACTGGCAGGTTGATATCTGGAATAACTTCTTCACTTACAGGGGGTGTAGGGACACGTTCTTCTTCTTCTTCTTGGGAGTCAGCGGCTGATGCAGCCGGATTGTCTTCAGCAGCTTTGGCTTCAGACTCAGAGACATTCACAGTTCGAGTGGCTTCTGAAAACACTTGACGTGCAACAGGTTGGTGGTGCACTTCTCCTTCTGGAACGCTCGGAAGAGGCACTTGAGGCCTTTGACCTTTGCGAAACCTGCGAAATGCTGGCGATGCCTTTGGAGATGGGGTTGCCTGGGCCTCAAAGTCTTCCTCTTCTTCTTGGTGTTGCTGTTGGGGAGTGACTTGTTGTTGGGGAGTGACTTGCTGTTGGGGAGTACTGGGGGAGTCTTGTTGTTGCGGGCGATTAGCCCATGAAGCATCCTGAGCAATTGGCGTCAAAGGACGACCAATGCTGATGAGTTTGCTGTTCGTACGAACAGGCGATGATACCACATTATACTCGATTTGAGGAAGAACTTCATCATCTTCAACATTGTCATGGTGACCAATGTCTTGGCGATGGGGGATCACTGCTGGAATCTCTTCACTTGAGGAGCCTCTGTGGAAGCAGGCTCATGAACAGTCATTCGAAGTTCTTGGGTTGCTGACGCGGGACGAACCATAGAAATGGGTTCAACAATCAAGGGCTCTGTAGGAGCAGCCCGATTCTTCTTGGTCATTAGCTTCTTCTTGGAGGGAGCAGCATCAGAGGCGTCAGGATTTTTCCTTTTTCTCGCTTCAGCCTCGGCAGCCCTCGTCTTTTTTTGTTCAGAAGCAGTTGACCGTACCTTTGGCTTCGAGCCAGTCATGCTGCTTGGGAAGACAATGCGGGGCTCTTCCTGCCTTGAAGGTGCAGCTTGGTCAGTTGAAGACTTCTTTTTCTTGGCAGCCATCCTGGGATCGATGCCAGGACGGCCAAGAGCCTTGCGCTTCTCAGCCTCATTGTGTGCAAGCACACACTTGTCAGCCAAAGCCTTCATACGCTCATGAGAGCCTCTGGCTTCTTCACGCTTCTTGAGAAAGTTTTCTTTGAGGTCGTGTAGCATGACCTTGAAGTTTTTGACGTCTTGCACACTGAGTGCTGCCATATGCTTCTTGAACTGAGCCTTCTCATAGTCAATTTTGTGCTTCAGTTCAACAATCCGCTGAGCTAGAGCTAGCTCAGAAGCAATGGCGCCGTTGAAAGAGACGCTGAGGCCTATTGGAAGTTGCAGATCTTCAAAGCTGCTGTTTGGTGTGTCAAACCACTCATCGATGAAGTGATGGATGATTGCCACATCAAAGAGAGGCAAGTTGTTGAAGATTTCTGCTTCTTCTTTGCTCTTGATAAGCTGCTCAAGAGCATCATCTGCAAGATCGTCATCACTTGACAAATCAATGTGCTCTTCACACAGAATAGCAGCAGGAGTCAGTGTCAGTTCAGTATTCCTGACACTTTTCTTTCTCTTCTCCGTCTTCTTCGAGATGCGGATTGATCCTCGGTATGCAAAGTGGCTTCGAGGAGGTGCGATGGCGGTGGCTTCACGAGAAGCTTTTGGAGGAGCAGTGACTTTGGAGCCTTGACTTTCTTAAGCCTGCGGCTTTGGAGCAGGAGCAGGAGCTGGAGCTGGGGCTTCATCGAGTCATCATTGTCATCAGAGTGATCCACTTTGGCACCTTGGACCAAAATATAAGTGATGAGGCCTTCAAGGTTTGAAAACGGACCGATGACATTGGGTTCAGCGTCACGTGAGCCGTCAGCACGGGGAGCAGAGGGACCAGGGTTGAAGTCTAATCCCAATGACTTCTTGTTTTCCTTTGCAGAAGCCTTTGCGTGCTGGAAGTTGCGCTTGAAGAGATTGTCATCGTGACACCAGAGCAAAGACGTCGGGTTGGCATTTTCAGGCTGAGGTCCACGGACCATGCAAGGATATAAACCTTGTGCAATAGCTTCAGCCATGCTCTTGGGAGGGAGGCCTCAAAACAGAATATCACCCCAAGGGCTTCTGATGGCATTCTTCTTAGCATATTCTTGTGTGACGAAATTGTACTTGAACCACTGTTCAGCCCAATAGCGTCGAATCCATTGGATTCGTGTCTTGCGCTGATTATAAGTCTCTTCAGGATCTGTCTTGTACAGCTCTGCAAGGTCATCAGGCAGATCTTTTGAGGTTCCCTCACGACGCTATCTGCCGCCCTTCCTGACTGATTTGTCTGTAGCCATGAGCTTCAAACCGAATGGCTTCACGTTTAAAGGCTTCAAAGGCTTGCGTTTGCTTGACAGACAGGACCTGGCTTCAAGAGAGTTGGTTTGATGCTGTAAGAATTCTGCAAACGAATGCAGACTATGAGAACCAAGGGATTCTCCCACGGACATGTACCTGTGATAAACATTAGAGATGCGAGGGAAGGGAAGAGGTCATATGCATTCTCAGAAGATTTTGAAGATAAATCGGTTTGAAGACATTGACCTCATGATGCGAAGACATTCACTTATACGCTGAGAGTTGGTTGTAGATTTGTACAAATCCGTGAATAAGTACAAGTGAGGAATCTAACTAGTTGTGAAGCTTAAGTGAATATACTAAGCAGTTCGAGATGCAGACAGAATAGATCTAACTTTGTATGGGCAGAAACCATTTTTGGCAAGTAGGATGAATCTTGAAGATCAAAAAGATGGTAAAAATAGAGATATATTTACCGCTTCGAAAAACTGCTAGACGGAAGGAAAGGAGGCCGAGCAGTTCAGTCCACCGTGCCCTAACTTGGCGACGGAGGACACCTACGGCGGCGGCGGAGATGAAGATGTTCGCGGCCGGTGTGAGGACGGCGTCGGAGAAGTCGCGGCAGCTAAGCGCTTCGTCGCCGGCGTCGTCGAGAGCTAGCGGTGGCTCTAGGGTTTTGACAAGGTGGAGAGGTGGAAGAAGATTTTCTTTACCGCAGGGGACAGGTATTTATAACGAGGTGTGCGGCGCAGCGCAATTACTCAGGTGCCCCTGGCGGTTCACATCTGAGGGGCACGTGGCACGCATGCAACATGCAGTGAGTTATCCCACGTTCCCACGCCCGCCCGGTTTGTCGGATGGTCGTTCCTGCTTCTTCGGAGTTCAACAGTAATGATGAATCATTTAAAACAGACTTAAAGTTTGTCTCTGTGTCTTCTCACGACAAGGATGCAGAGAAGACATTCGACAGATTTCAATAGAATGCATATGATTTGGATAGATAGAGTTTGAGATAGAAAGCATAGAGAGATTGGGGTCGATCACATTCACTTAGTTCAAAAGATTCAACTTGAAGAGATAGCTATAAGTGAATATTGTAGAGGACAGAATATATATATATATATATATATATATATATATATATATATATATATATATATATATATATATATATATATATATATATATATAGACAACCAAATCATCATAGTGAAGAAAATCATGTAAATAGGTTGAAGTTGAAGTCAAATCAAATGCGAATAGCTTCAAGAAATAACGCCATGAGTGAAACACTTCAAACAACGAAATTTGGTGGTGGCGTTACCCACCATATAGGAAATATTAGACCCAGACACGGCGCACAATTATCGTGGCGCTCCGAAGTCAAATTCCACTTTAATGTATTCACACTCAGACTTTAAGTCTTCATTAGATTGAAGATATACGTTACTTCGTGTGTTGCACATCTAAGTCATCAACATGCATAAGTGTTAGGATGTGTGCTTGATCACAGGACATTTGAGGATTCCAAGATATTTAGCTCACACCGTAACTTGCAAAACCTTTTCTCATCCAAGGGATTTGTGAAGATATCGCGGTTGCTCTTGGTGTTGACGTGAATGATGTCAATATCTTTCTTCATGACACGATCCCTGAGAAAATGATGACGAATTTCAATGTGCTTTGTCTTCGAGTGCTGGACTGGATTGTTGGCAATCTTGATGGCACTTTCGTTGTCGCACAAAAGAGGCACTTGTGTCAGATTGATGCCATAGTCCTTGAGAGTTTGCTTCATCCATAGAAGCTGAGCACAACAGGATCCAGCAGCAATGTATTCATATTCTGCAGTTGAGAGTGACACACAGTTCTGCTTCTTTGAAGACCAACAGATGAGTGATCTTCCCAGAAAGTGACATGTGCCTGATGTAGACTTGCAATCCACCTTGTCACTAGCATAATCAGCATCTGAAAATTCAACTAAATCAAATTTTGAGCCCTTCGGATACCATAATTCGAGTGTTGGGGTGTGAGCCAAATATCGAAGAATTCGCTTCACAGCTAAGTGATGCGATTCCTTTGGTGCCGCTTGGAATCGAGCACACATGCAAACACTAAGCATAATATCTGGCCTAGATGCACACAGGTAAAGTAAGGAACCAATCATGGAGCGGTATACCTTTTGATCAAACTCTTTACCGTTGTCGTCGGGACCCAAGTGGTGTTTGGCTGGCATTGGCGTCGTGTATCCTTTGCATTCTTGCATTCCAAACTTCCTTAGACAATCTTGGAGGTATTTTTCTTGAGATATAAAGATGCCATTTCTTTGCTGACGAATCTGAAGACTAAGGAAGAACTTGAGCTCTCCCATCATGGACATCTGATATTGCTCTTGCATCATGTATCCAAACTCATCACTATACTTCTGGTTGGTGCAGCCGAAGATAATGTCATCCACATATATTTGGCATACAAACAGTTCACCATCATATGTCTTCGTGAAGAGTGTGGGGTCAAGGGCTCCAGGTTTGAAGCCTTTGCTCTTCAGTAAGTCTTTGATTGTATCATACCAGGCGTGAGGAGCTTGTTTGAGGCCATACAGTGCTTTATTTAGCTTGTACACCATATCAGGATGTTTTGGATCTTCAAAGCCAGGTGGTTGAGCGACATATACTTCTTCTTCAATCTTGCCGTTGAGAAATGCACTCTTCACATCCATTTGATAGAGCAAGATGTTGTGGTGGTTAGCATAGGCCAGTAGTATGCGAATAGCTTCAAGCCTAGCTACAGGAGCAAATGTTTCATCGAAGTCAATTCCTTCAACTTGAGTATATCCTTGAGCCACAAGCCTTGCTTTGTTTCTGACGACTTGACCATGCTCATCTTGCTTGTTTCGATATATCCATTTGGTGCCAATAATGTTATGCTTGCGAGGGTCAGGACGCTTGACAAGTTCCCAAACATTATTCAGCTTGAACTGTTGAAGTTCTTCTTGCATAGCTTGAATCCATTCTGGTTCCATAAAAGCTTCAGCAACTTTCTTGGGTTCTGATATTGATACAAAGGAAAAGTGCCCATAGAAATTTGCTAGCTGTGTTGCTCTTGAGCGAGTAAGCGGTCCAGGTGCGTTGATGCTATCGATTATCTTCTCAATCTGTACTTCATTTCCAACTCGAGGATGAACTGGACGAAGACTTTGCTCATGCTGATCGTTGTCGTCATTGGAAGGATTGTCTTCAGGCTGAGCATTGTCTTCAGGTTGGTTAGGTGCAGAAATGATAAGTTCCTCTTCGGGCTGTGCTTCAGAAGGCATGATTTCACCTGTTCCCATTAGCTTGATAGATTATTTGGGTGGAGCTTCGTCTAGTGTGCTTGGCAGGAACTCTCTTTGTGAACCATTGGTTTCATCAAATCGCACATCTACAGATTTCGACGATTTTGTAGAGATAAAGATTGAAGACTCTGTAGGAGTATGAGTCCTTTCCATAACAGAGCATGAAGCCTTCGTGAGCTTTGGGTTCAAATTTTGACTTGTGATGGGGATCCTTGATCCAGCACTTAGCCCCAAATATTCTGAAGTAACTGACATTTGGCTTCTTGCCAGTTAGGAGCTCATAGGATGTTTTGTTCAGAAGCTTATGGATATAAACACGGTTGATGACGTGACAAACTGTATCAATGGCTTCAGGCCAGAACTTTCTTGGTGTCTTGTACTCGTCGAGCATTGTTCGAGCCATCTCAATGAGGGTTCTGTTCTTGCGCTCCACGATGCCATTTTGCTGGGGTGTGTATGGAGCAGAGAACTCATGAGTGATTCCCATGTTATCCAGATAAAGATCAAGTCCGGTGTTCTTGAATTGATGCGTTATCACTTCGATATGCTTGATCTTGACGCCATAATTGTTCATTGCTCGATTGGCGAATCGTCTGAAGACATCTTGCACTTCAGTCTTGTAGAGAATTATGTGCACCCATGTGTATCTTGAGTAGTCATCAACAATGACGAAGCCATAGAGACAAGCAGTTGTTGTGAGGGTAGAGTAATGAGTAGGGCAAAACAAATCCATGTGAAGCAGCTCGAAGGGTTGAGATGTAGTCATGATTGTCTTCGAGGGGTGCTTTGCCCTAGTCATCTTTCCAGCTTCGCAGGAACCACACAAATGATCCTTCTTGAACTTGACACCTTTGATGCCTATGACATGCTTCTTCTTGGCGAGTGTTTGTAAGTTCCTCATGCCAGCATGCCCCAGCCTCCGGTACCAGAGCCAGCATTCTGAAGCTTTTGCAAGAAGACATACAACAAGCTGTGGACCTGCTGAGAAATCTACCATGTATAGATCATCTTTCCTATACCCTTCAAAGACTAGAGACTTGTCAGATTCCATTAGTACAAGGCAACGATATTTTCCGAATATCACAATCATGTTCAAGTCACGAGCATTGAGATGACATTAAGTTGAAACCAAGGATTCAACAAGCATCACTTTGTCCATGTGTTGATCCTTTGATATTGCAACTCTACCTAGACCCAATACCTTGCTTTTACCAGTGTCAGCATATGTGATGTGACATTTGTCTGATGGACGAAGGTTGAGTCCATGAGAAGACTTGATCACCAGTCATATGATTAGTGCATCCCTTGTCCATAATCCATTCGAAGCATGAGGTGTCATACCCTACAAGATGCAGTTAGGGGATAGGCTTCACCAAGAGCATTGTGAAGCATAAACATTTGATGGGCAAGTGGATTATTGAAGCTTAAATCAAGATTAGGACTGATGGGATGAATGGCAAGCGATTCAGAACAAAATACATAGTGAGACCATTTGGGCATTTGATCTTGTGCCCTACAAGATGGTTTAGGTCCCCGATAATAGCATCGAGGCGCCTTTGATTTTCGATTTGGAGACCCTTTCCTGCAAAAGAGAGTTAATTCTTCTTAACCACCCACATCTTCAGGGGTGGCTTAGAAGCAATGAGTCTAAGTGCAGCATCTGAGAATTTCGGCTTTGGAGACCTAGCAAATAGCCTTGCAGGAGATGAGTGATACTCATATGAATAAGCAGAAAAGTTCTTAGTTCTATGAGCATAGAGGTTTGAGGACACACGCTCATATTCATAAATTCGAGTACTGTTTCCCTGCAAAACATTGGCGTTAGGGTGACTCAAGTGAGTCCTCTGTCTGTATGAAGCCTTTGGACCGTATGGCGCCTTTGGTGCAGGGTTTGTCTTCTTCCTGTGTGGTGTCATGATGACATTCACGGAAGATTCTCAAGACAGCTTTTGGGAACCCTGGTCTTCTTCATAGGCGGTCCATTCCTGCAGTTAGTACCAATATACCTGGCAAACACTTCACCATTCTGATTCTTGAAAAGCTTATAGTTTGCATCAAAGGATTCATCAATGAGAATAGGGTTAGCACAGGTGAAGCCAGATAAGGTGGATGGATCCACTAAAGGTCCCTTTGCAGCAACCCACGTGGTTTTGGGATACTGCTCAGGCTTCCAGTAGGAACCATCAACGTTCATTTTCCTCTCGAACCCAACACCCTCTTTCCTAGGGTTTCGGTTCAGGATCTGCTTTTTGAGGACATCGCAAAGTGTCTGATGCCCTTTCAGACTTTTATACATCCTTGTTTCAAGCAATGTCTTCAACCTAGCATTTTCATCAGCAATAGCAGTGGTATCCTCCTCGGAGGGGTTAGTTACCACATTAGTAGTTGAAGACAATGCAACAGTAGCAACAGTTGAACATTCAGCAACAGAGGTAGCGATATCACGCTCAAGACATTTTAGACATGGTGGTTCAAATCCAGCCTGAGCGGAACTGATCTATTGAGCGCGAAGTGACTCATTCTCTTTTTGAAGATCTTCATGAGCCGCTCTCAATTTCTCAAGCTCTTGCTTCCTTTGAAGATAATCATAGGAGAGCCTTTCATGAGTAGTTGATAGAGTTTCATGTCGACTTTCAAGTTCTTGGTACTTAGCATGATGATTTTTAATGTCTTCAACTAAGGACTGTGAACGTGTCATTTCCGCGTCCAACAGGTCATCGCTTTTGTCTAACAGTTTTTGAGTATGTTCCATAGCTCTTTGTTGTTCAGTTACAATTTTAGCAAGTGTTTTGTAGCTGGGTTTGGATTCACAATCAGAGTCATCTTCACTTGATCTTTGAAAGTAAGCATCACGTGATTTTACCTTGGCACCACGTGCCATGAAGCAGTAGGTGGGAGCAGGGTCGTCCTTGTCATCAGCTTCAGCGTTGGTGTAGAAGTCATTGTCTTCAGTGTTGAAGATGGACTTGGCAACATAGGCTGTGGCTAAAGCCAGACTTGCAACGCCCAGGTCGGACTCCTCTTCAGGTTCCATCTCCACTTCCTCAGAAGCAGACTCCTCCTATGAATCCATTTCTTTGCCAACAAAAGCACGTGCCTTGCCAGATGAGCTCTTCTTATGCGATGAAGACTTTGATGAAGACTTGGAAGAAGATTTTGAAGATTTCTTCTTTTTCTTGTCATCAGAATCATATTCCTTGCTCTTCTTCTTCTTCTTCTCATTGTCCCACTGTGGACACTCAGAGATATAGTGTCCAGTTTTCTTGCACTTGTGACTGGTTCTCTTCTTGTAGTCTTGAGCGGAAGCTTCATCATTTCTTGAGCTGGATCGTGAAGACTTTCTGAAGCCTTTCTTCCTAGTGAACTTCTGGAACTTCTTCACAAGCATAGAAAGTTCCTTACCAATGTCTTCAGGATCATCAGAACCGCAGTCAGATTCTTCTTCAGATGAGGAAACAACTTTTGCCTTCAAAGCGCGAGTTCGGCCATAGCTTGGACCATAGATATCTCTTTTCTCAGATAGCTGGAACTCATGTGTGTTGATCCTCTCAAGTATATCAGACGGATCGAGTGTCTTGAAGTCAGGACGTTCTTGTATCATGAGGTCAAGGGTGTCAAAAGAGCTGTCAAGTGATCTCAGTAGTGTCTTGACGATTTCATGCTTGGTGACCTCAGTGGCGCCGAGAGCATGAAGCTCATTTGTGATGTCGATGAGGCGATCAAGCGTGAGCTGGACATTTTCTTTGTCGTTTCTCTTGAAGCGGTTGAAGAGGTTGCGAAGAACACCGATTCTTTGATCTCTCGGGTTGAGGCGCTTCGTTGACCTTGGATAGCCAGTCCCGGACTAGCTTCGGCGTTTCAGAGCACTCACACGGCCATCTTGTCCTTTGGTCGATGACCACAGATGATGTTCTTTGCAGTGGAGTCCAGTTGAATGAACTTCTTGACATCAGTAGGGGTGACACCTTCACCAGATTTAGGAACGCCGTTCTTGACGACATACCAGAGGTCGACATCAATGGCTTCAAGATGCATGCGCATATTATTCTTCTAGTAGGGATAGTTAGTTCCATCGAACACGGGGCAAGCAGCGGGGACTTTCATTATCCCTGCAGTCACATAGCTAAAACTCCAGGTGGCTAAACCGAATCACACAGAACAAGGGAGTACCTTGCTCTGATACCAATTGAAAGTGCTAGTTATCGACTAGAGGGGGGTGAATAGGCGATTTTTATGAAAGTCTTCAAAACACGGATGTTTCGAAGACAAACAACAGAAATGACCTAGTTGATATGCAGCGGAAGATAACTACAACAAGCAAGCCATAGTCAAGTATGCAATAATGTGAACGGACAAGACTAATAGCAGCTATGTAGTAAGGATTAGGATGGAAGATAGTATGAAGCCAAACAACAATAGAAGTCAAGCAGTGAAGTCAAACAGATAAGACATATAAGCAATGACTTCACGAAGACAAACTTAAGGTAAAGGGGGGAAGGGATAGAACCAGTCACTTGTTGAAGACACAAGATTTGTTGGACCAGTTCCAGTTGCTGTGACAACTGTACATCTGGTTAGGGAGGCTGATATTCAACTCAGAAGACCGCGTCTTCACCTTATTCCCCTTAAGCTAAGGACACACAGTCCTCGCCCAATCACTCTGGTAAGTCTTCAAGGTAGACTTCGAACCTTCACTGAGCGGCGTTCACCGGCAATCCACAATGACTCTTGGATGCTCGAACGCGACGCCTAACCGGCTGGAGGATTCACAGGTCCTCAAGTGTAATAAGTCTTCAGGTCACATGACAGGAAAACTTGATGATGCCTAACACTCTTTGGCTCTGGGTGTTTTGGGCTTTGTCCTCAAAGATTTCTCTCTCAAAGGCTCGAGGTGGGTTGCTCTCAAACAACAAAAGCCGTGTACTAACTCGAGCAGCCGCCAATTTATGGTGTAGGGGTGGGCTATTTATAGCCACTAGGCAACCCGACCTGTTATGTCGAAATGACCACGGTCACTAAGGAACCGACACGTGTTCCAACGGTCGATTTCAAACACTCACGGCAACTTTACTTGGGCTACAAGCAAAGCTGACTCATCCAGCTCTGGATAAGTTTTGCTCTCATTGTCTTCGCTCGAAGACATAGAATTTGGGTTGAGCATCACTTCAGTCATTCTGACTATGATCACTTGGACCCCACTTAACAGTACGGTGGTTCCTACGACTCAACAAAGAAGAAAAGGAAACAACGAAACAACACAGTCTTCGCGCTCCACAGTCTTCACTCAATGTGTTCTCATGTCATAGTCTTCAATGTGAATATCTTCACATACCACCATTGTCTTCAATGTCTTCATACATTTTTAGAGGTCATCTCCGGTAGGTAAACCGAATCAATGAGGGACACTACCTGCGTTATCTTACAATTCTCACAATAGCATTAGTCCATCAACCACATTTGTCGTCAATACTCCAAAACCAACTAGGGGTGGCACTAGATGCACTTACAGTGGGAGAGAGAGAGAGGACTGAGGCAATAAAAAACCACTTCTTTGGGAGAGTGAGAGGCTGGTGTAGTTGGTTTGATTGATTTGTTTATACAGGTGGGCCTGTCTGCACATCGGTGCCAACTCTCTCACATCGCGAGAGCGGTGCCAAAATCTTTTGATTTGACATCGATGTGTATTATGTGGCATACTTTTGCGAAATATGGCATCGGCCACATAGTGGAAGGCAACAAATGCCCAAGACCTTCACGTACTCCTAGGTAAATGAGAGGAAAGAGAAAGAGAGAGAGAGAGAGAGAGTGAATGAAAAAATATCACTAGCCAGCCAACCCTATCGTATGAGCGAATGATATTGGTACCTCTGATGACACGGCAATCTTATACAACCAGCTGCTCTAATATGTTCTCTTCTTTTGCAGATAAAAAAGACCCGAAAGTGAAAAATGTGATGCACTATAACAATCACATCGAATGCCTTGATCTCCATCTTACAGAAATTGATTTGATCGACTACCGGGGTAGCACATCAGAGAATAAATTGGCCAGGTTCTTTCTTCTGGAGGAAAGTGTGCTCAAGGTAATGTGGTTTGGCGTTCTCTAGCGCAACAATGAATGGTGTGCTGATCACCGCAAGCGTCTAACCCTAAATGACAAAGTCTCCGCAAAGCTGAATTTGTTTTTGAAACATCAAGTGGCCAGAGGCTCAAAAACTTATTCCCCCATTAGTGACTTGTCAGGGCGGTGGATTTTAGTTTGTACGATAATGCTGCATCCACCTAAAGTAACGAAAGTTCTTACGTAAACTTCCTAGTAATTCCCTCTTCGTAGGTGCAGCATTACTCCCAACATTTATAATATCAGTTTCAAACTTGTAATATTGTCGTGTCCTATTCCCGCGTTTTCAAAATCCTGTGAATCAAACAGGTCCTGAGTTGGTGATGATGTTGTGCCTGCCTTCTTTCACAATGGCCGTCGGATCTAGATCTGACGCATACAAACCAAACTTCTCCAATTTTGCAAAAAGATGCCCGCACTTGTTCCCTGTTTACATACAACTCATTGTCTCCTCCCCACCACATCTAAAAGGACATGGAAAAATCTGGCGCGATGGCAGCTGCCGGCGCCGTCCACCCCCCAATCTTGGTGTTCCGTGCAATGCACGGGCATCTACGCACGGGAAATTATGTCGAACATGGCTAGTTGTAAGCTAGCTAGGTCTACAGCCATGATGATAGTGACTGCAGACGGTGAGGCTGACTATGGTATGTCGAACACGGCGCCTATACTCAGGTGTCATCTCCGGCGTAGGGTCTTGTCACTTCACTGTGAGGAGCAGCACGTAATAATTTGACCAATGGGTAGTACAGTGCTACTACATTGGTAGTACTACTACTAGCACTAGCACCACCGTCTGGATTTAGTAGTACTACCACGTCCATCTGGGTTTAGTATTTGACTAGCAATATCTAGTAATGCATGTCACAAAAAATGTACTACTCCCTCTGTAAATAAATATATGGTGTATTGTTTTATTCGTATCGGCGAGATAACTTAATGTCTTTTTTCTACTACTTAATAGGATTACATGCAATGAACTAACCACTGCATGTGATGTTTGGTAGTCTCAAGTCATTGAAAGCATGCACGGCCCACATCTCTCATTGGTTGATATGTCATGAAATAAGAAACGAGGAGGGAGTTAACCACTTACACAACATTTTTGGTTACATGCATTAACATTTTATTAGTTAAATCAAAGGTCAAAACTTGGCGAAAAATGCAAAGGGGACCAATAAACTAGTAAATGTAAAAGTTCTCTCGTTTGGCCCCAATTAGAGGTCCGGTGAGATGACTATATTGCACCGGCACGGAGGGGGACGCAGCTTCATTGACTTCCTGCACCTGCCTTTGGGTGTATGACACATGGGCCCAACGGGTGGCTGGCCAACCTGTCATACAGCCAAAGGCAGATGCAGTAGAGGAGCGAGGAGTAGATGGCAAACACGCACGTGAATTCAACGCAGTCTGCACTTCTCATATAAAGACTCCCGCTAGTCCAATCTACAAAATCCTACACACCTACGCACCCAAGGGCAAGAGTGACCACTCCAATCGCAAGATCAGTTGAATAGAAGCTAGACCCATGGAGGCGATGAGCGTGAGCATCAGCCGGCTGTGCCAGATGGTCCACGACACCGGCCTGCGGCCCGGCACCGAGGAACGTCTCTAGGTAGTGCTTGAGGCCGCCAGGGCGAGGGGCTGCTTGGACGATAGCTTCGTCTCCTTGTTCGACGAGGTCCTCGTCGGCTTCCTCGACAAATTCAACGTCGTCAAGAAGCTCACAGACGACCTTGACGTACGCCTCCAGCCCACGTGCCCAGGCTCTGTGATGCCTGCCACCCTCCACGGCCTCTATGGTGACAAACTCTTCCACGCACTGGTGGCCCTACGACTGCCCGCTGTCATGCCAGAGAATGTCCACCTCGAGGTCGCGCTCGTCGCGCAGCGCGTGGCGCAGCAAGACACCATCGACATAATCACCCACGTCTACGCGCAAATCATCCACAAGGACTACTACATGAAAGAGGAGGACGATAGGACACTGGCCTTCTTGGACCACAGGGCAACCTTGGACGGCATTGTTCAGAAGCACGTTGAGCTTGCCGCCAACGCCGCTGCTCCTCACACGTCGGTTGGTGACCCGGTGCACTAGGGCGTGAGGATGTCGCTGATGGACCCGTATATATCTTTATGTTTCCGTAAAATCCATGTAGTAGTATATGGTACTACTAGTAGTTATCTTACCTTTCGCATCAACTTCATAATTTTCGTACATACTCCATGCATGAACCGCGCCAGAACCAAACTTCTCATTACTCTAGGGAAAATCGTTATTTCTATCTATCGGTCGCGCCATGGAGCAGAACCAAATTTTACAAGTTACAGGTTCAAAAGGAAAAGCCTACCGTGTTCGCGTCGCACCCCCACACGGTTGGTCCGGCATGCTGCTCAAGGAGGAATGCGTGCTGTGTTGCATTTTCACTTACAAGTGGGACCGCACTTGAGCAAACCGACTATCGGCACACCCCCACCCCGCCCACCGCATGATGGTTAAGAACACAAGAGGGAGAAGAGATGGCTGTAGCACGGACTCCAAGAAAATTGGTGTCGTATGGGACTCATGTGGGTGGCGTGTGCCGTACTACTAGACATGAACGCTAGTTAGGCCTTCCACAATGTGTTCAATGCCACAACTCTGAAAAGTATGCCACACAAACGATGATGCCAAATGAAATATATTTAGCACCGCCCGCACACTGTGAAAGAATTTGGCATCGATTGGGGGTCAGACCCACACATATAAACAAGTATATATCAGCAACAGTTGACCCATAAGGCTCACTGTCGCTTCTTCCCTTGAGCATCAGGCTTAGTTTATTGCTTTGTTGGTTCTGGCATTGGAGCAAGTAGATGCTCCGGTTCCCAGAATTTTTTGTATGCCAGCGGCTGGGCAAAGAAGAGCACCGGTGCCAAATGAAGTAAAGGTGAATTTGGCACCGCTTTTGGCCTACATAGTGGAGGGCCTTATGGCCCGTACCACCACACTATATCGAGGTGCTAGTTACGTAGAACAAATTTCCTGGAGTCCATGCTCAGCCCTCCTCTATCTCTCTTCTTAGCCAGCCAGCTGACGCGCGGAGCCCATCGTCTGTTTGCTCATATGCGGTCCCACATGTCAGTGAAAACGCAAGAGGACCCACTAAACCTGCACATCTTTCACCTCGACGTGCTAGTGATGAAAAACAAATCCAATAAAGATCTTCGGTGGCCGCTTTTGGAGTTACTCAAGAGTAGTAAGATTCTATTTACAGTTTAACCTAAGATGCACATCATGTGGCTTCAACTACCACTCTATTTTCTTGCATGACACGACCTGGATGCTCGATGTCCCACATGTCGTCAAAAGGAGGAAGAACTCGACCAAATCTTTGGTTGTGCTCTCGGATTAGACAAGTTGTGCTAATTTAAAATTTTATTTTGTAGAATGCACTACTAGGGAAAAGGCTAGCAGCAGCGCGGGTTTTAGGTGTATCAGTAGCGCGGAGAGTGGCACTACTAGTAAGGCGCTAGAGCTAACACATAGCAGATGGCAGCGTGCTCTCCATCGCTTGCACAAGTGTAGCAGCAGCGACTTAGTGGAAGCTCGCTACTGCTAGTAGCTCTAGCGCGTTTTGCCTGGACGCGCTACTGCTATCGCGGCGCTGCCGCTAACTTTTATACACTCGCTACTGCTAATTTAAGTAGTTTTTTGTTTTATTTTCGTCATATTTGTTTTGTATTTGAACAGGCTTTGTAGAAGAATCTTTAGCACATAGAAATGTCATCATGATACACATACAAATGCCTGCGAGACCACAAATGTAATCATAGCATATACATACAAATAGTCTCATCATAATCATCATCCAACACAAAGTGGTATCTTGTCATCATCTCGAAAATAGAGATACATGCAAGTCTCGAATACTTGCAACTACAACAACGTCATCCATCTAAACAAAGGTATACGCAAGAAGAGCTATCACTATGAGTGAGAGCGGAACTATGCAATACATGAGGTGGCGGTTACAAGTCCTCTCTCGCGCTAGCGTGAACCTCAAGTAACTAGCTTCTCCTTCTTGTCTGCTTTTGAAGCCTTTATGGCTGGCGCCTGTGAACCCATTCACTTGTGCCTGACACTCATGCCACTCGTTGTACACCCTCGAAACTTTCCCTTTGTACACGGCATAGCAATTCCATCTCGCCATTATGAAACTAGGTACCTGTTAGAGATGCATGTTCATGAAGTGGATGTACAATCATATATATGCAACAAAATATACTAGAGCAACACCGAAAAAGAAAGGGTTAGCAACTAGATGCAACCTACAGTACGCAAATTAATTAACTAGAGGTACGCAGGTCATCATACGCAAACTAACAAAGTAGCGTTACGCAAGTTCGGCAGGTACCGTGGACATCACAAAGTTTCATCGCTACAAAAAGGATACAAGTTCAACCGACACATATCATCATCATCGGCATCATAAATCACTAGAAGTTCCATCCTTCCATATCATCGAGGATGAACCCTAGCTTCTTGAACGGCGTGAGGTCTAGACGTTGCATGCCTATGTGAGTTCGGACGTCAGCTCGCGATATAGGGCCGTGGTGGAACATCCCCTTCTCATCGACGACTTCTTTCATGATGACCGTCGCAATGTCGCTTTGGATGCGAAAGAAGTCATCTCTAAGTTTATAATCCGCTTCTCCATGAGATTCTGGCCACTTGTGGATATGATCATCATTTCTGCTTCTCATGTGAAGCTTTTGGTGATCCGTGTTGAACTGAATCATGAGATGGACGATGTAGAATCCATCCTTCTTGCTTGGTTTTGGGAAATGGATGCAGGAGAAGTTAGTTTTATCTTTGAAACCCATCTTCTTGTTCCTTTGTTTCTGATCTGCACGGCCACCTCTAATGTCAAGCCTTGGAGAGCATCATCTAGAATATTCATTATGTGGGTGTAGTCTTTTTTCTCGTAGTCTCTGGAAGGGTCAAAATACACGGCGTGGGAGACTTGCAGGTAAAGAACGATAAGGACGGCGCGCCCGTTGCTGCGGGGAAAAGACACCTCAAATTATTCCCCATATGAGAGATAAGGAATGATTGAAATGTACGAAAGGGTTGTCCGGAACTGACTTACTTTGGATGATAAGGCACGAGGACAATTTCCCGGTCCTTATTCTGTACCATGAAGTTTTGGAGGTACTCCCTAGCAGTTTCACGCTCAAAGTCGCCGAGACTAAAGAAAGACTCGTGCATGTAGTACGGATCCGCCACACAGGTTTGTGAGACTTCTTCACTCTTCATGACGGAGCTCATATGTAGCGAAAAAGGCGGACGATTGTAAAATCGAGCCGCCTTGTTAGAAACATCTCAAAGATATGGTCAAACCGCAGGAAGAACACCTCCGCTGGCCGTGTATCGACGTAGCACTTCCCCTCAGGCACACGAGCCGCGTATGTCGGATATCCTGGATCCTTTGAGGCTAGTAGGCTTTTCTCAGTCGACAGCACATGGTCGTGCAGTCTCCTGAGATCCCCTGATAGTGCCTCCAGCGGTTTCGGCGGTAACATCGGCTCGCCCGTGAGATGGAACATGACCGCACCTTTCACGGGTACACGCCTTCGTAATGCATCGTCTGGCTGCTATGTGCTCGCTTGTTTGGAGGCAGTTATCTTCCCGATCTCTTCCTCTCCTTTTCTTGGGCACACCTTCCGCACCCTTCCTAACCCCTGCCCCGGTGTTCTGGGCTAAGTCAGACGACCCTCGTGCGGGCTAGTTGAGCCTGTGTTGAGGCGGCATCTTCAGCGTGTCCTGTGAGGATTTCATGAAGAGAGACTTTTTGCAATCCCTGCTACGACCCTGCCCGGGCATATCATCCATATCCTCATTAGCAAGCTGATAGCCCGATTCTTCATATGGTTGACTCATCATATCTATGTCATAGTCATACACATTTGTATTGAGGAAATCCATAGGGTCGACCTCCGTCTCATCATCCATTCTCTATTATACAGGAGAAATTACATCAGCCAGTACTATTGCACCCCCTTCATCATGTCGTCCGCCACTCTCAGCCAACACTACAGGAGCTGGTAATTGCATAGGCGGGGTGGTGGTCTCCGCACATGCTTGTTGTGTGGTTATTGGTGTGCTCTCGACCGGCTCCAGACGAATAAGATTCTTCGGCCATAGCAGCACCCAACCCTTGCAGCTTCCAATCCACGGCGGGGTCTCGTCGTCCGCTCCCACATGCTGTACTGGAGGAGGCAAATCCTCATGCCCCGATTTCACACTGGTCAAGCTAACCCTGAAGTGCCCAGCGGGGATCGGCTGGTTGTGGAACGTGGTTTGCGAGGGGTCCATTATCATCCCCTTTCCCACGTCCACCTTCTGGCCTTTGATCAAGTAGAGTATGGTGCACGGGGTTTCTCTCACCTGCAAACACATATGTCTGTGGCGTAAAACAACCGAAAGGCAACAAAAATGGAATATTATATATATATATATATATATATATATATATATATATATATATATATATATATGTTGATGCGACATGTAATTACGCGTGAAGCGTCGAGCTCAGCTAAAGACGAAGGCCCACCTAGCGCACGTAGACCGAGGACGGCTGCTATGAGCGGAGCGGCTGCGAGAGGAGGCCCGGTTGCGTGAGCAAGTGATGGTGCGATGGTGTTGTTGTTCATGGAGTTGCTCCCACGTAAACTGGGCAACGGGAAATCATGTACCATCTTGTCTCGATTTTCCTTCGTCCGCTTGATGATAATCGAACCAAGTTAGTAGCGAAATCATTTCTGCAGTGCGATCTGCTGCATTGACTGCCTGTTGTAGCAACTCATATTTGTCCTCGGCTGCTTTTTTTGCGTCCTCGGCTGCTTTTTCTCGACCGCAAGCTTCACCTTGGCGCTGATGTCCGCCTGACTAAACTTCTTTTTCGCTTCTTGGCCTCGGGCCCTCGTTGTAAAACACCTTCCACGTGGCGCCGTCTCGGCGCCGTGCACACGACCATATTGTGCCGCTGGCCCAAAGGGAGTCCCTTAAGTTCATTCAAGGCCCGGTTGAGAGGGGTGTCCCACTTGGGCCTCATCAGAGAAGTAGGGTTTTCGGCTGCAAGCTGGTGTTGCTTCTCCGAAGAGTCTAATCAATTTTCTCGTGATCTTGTCCGTAAAAACCTTTTCTCCTTGTCCCACTTGTAGCGGGCCCTGATGAAGTCACGCCCAAGGGGTTGGTGAACTTTCGCGAAGGGGTCTGGGAGACCAGCGGCTTCACGTTCGCGCCCTCCTTATCCCATATGGGCCTTTTACCGAGGTAGCCACGGCTTCCGAGGCAATGCTTCCCGTGTTCCTTTGCTGAAGGCTCTTGAATTTCGCAGCCTTAGCCTTGGCTGCCTCGGTAGCGCAAGTGTCCTTGAACTTTTGGAACTCCTCTTCCGTAAGTGTCGGATTTTCCTCCAGAATATTGGACAGGGGTTCATCAGCCTCAATAGCTCGTTTTACCCTCCCTTTCCAGGAGGCCAAATCATTGTTGAACATGCCCATGGCGTGATTGTTAATCTTTTTCATCTTCGGATCATCCCACGGTTGTTCTATGTTATCATCCCGGTCGGGGAACTTGAATCTCTTGTGCAACTTCGTTAGGACCAACTGCGTCAAATGTTCTTACTCCTTAAGTCATCGGCGTTGATGTCACAAGATTCCGTGAGGATGCATCCTACTTGGTTCCCATAGCACTTGTGAGGTTCTTCCGCTCTAACGGCTCAAACTTGCCAGGTGCCATCTTTGTGATCACAAGTCGTCCAATCCCTAGTTTGATAGGTTTTCGTATCCTCTGCTTCTTATGCTTCCTCTTTTCGGTAACGGCATCGGGGCCGGTACCTTCCCCGCTGGTATCTTCCCCACCGGTACCTTCCCCACCCGTCTCGGCGCCGCCATCGGTGTCGGCGCCGTCGATGTCGATGTCGGCGTCAGTACCATCATCGAGGCCGACCTGCAAGCCTTCCTTAGCAGTCAAATAGTCGAGGTACTCTTGTTCACCCTCATAATCCATCTCGTCTGCATCTTGGTCAGAAGGACCGGTTTCTTTGTTGTTCGACATGTTTCCTATGATTAAGTGTCCTCATTTATTTCTAAAAGTATGAATAAATGAGAAATGACATAAAAAAGAAATCTATGTGCCAGCACTCGATATGCAACTATGTAGCACAAATCATGCCTTTATTCACGGGAAATTTCGGCATGACCTTTGCTAAAAAATGGACATATCGAGATACTGAAATTCACGGAACGGAAATGAATCAACATTCTGGCGTAACATAGGCCACTCGGATCATTTTCCAAACATGACATGTCCGAAACATGACATATCCACATATCACATGTCCAGTTCAAATTTGCATATAAATTCAGCTAATTTTGAAACCTAGCTAAATTCTTAACTAAATAGATAACCTAATTAACATACTGCCCTAACTAAAACCTAAGTAAATTAATCGAAGAACCCTAGCAGAGAGAGAGAGGGGGGGTTTACAAAGGGTGCAGGGGCGAGGAGGCAGGCCCGACGACGGCCGAGGTTGGGAGGGGAGGAAGCAGAGGAGGGAGGCGAAGGCCGACGGGTCGGGGGCGAGCGCCTGGGTCGGGGGCAAGGGCCGGGTCAGGGGCGAGCGCCGGGGTCGGTGGCCAGCGTCGGCGCCGGGGTCGGGGGCGAGCGACGGGGGAAGAGAGAGTGGGAATTTGGGGGGAAAAGGCGGGATGAAGCAGGGAGAGTGAGAATTTTGGGTTAAGTGGACGTAGCAGCAGCGCGTTTGGACAAAACGTGCTGCTCCTACCTTCAGTACCTGTAGCGGTTTATACTAAATGCGCTACTACTACCTTCAGTAGCTGTAGCGGTTTAGACAAAACGCGCTGCTACTACCTTCGCTACTGCCAGTTTCCCTTTTTCTTTTCCTTTATTTTCTCCCACTTTTATTTCCCAAAGCAGTGAACGAAGGGAGGGCGATATATATTGCATCATTTGACGATTAAATATGTATGCAAAATAGGAACATATATATTACATCATTGGGCCCATGCATAATAATGGCTAAGTGTGTATACAAAATAGAAACACACACACACACACACACACACACACACACATATATATATATATATATATATATATATATATATATATATATATATATATATATATATATATATATATATATATATATATATAGGATTGACTATTCGTCACTTGGGTGAGGAATAGTTATTCTTCACCCTTCTATTTTACCATCAATACATCGTAATTTTACGCTCCATAAATTTTTCTTATTTCTGATGTAAAAGAGACTGTAAGAAAACATAATCACCGTAAAAATATTTTATGTTATGTAAATTTACAAACGTAAAAACATAGTGTAAAATATACATAAACTTCAAATTTTTTGTCTTATGACCTACATTTTATTTTTTATGCCAAATTTGACGTAGTGAATCAATAAAATGTAACTTTTGAATTTCAAACGTAATTTATTTAGGAAGCGATCAGAAGATTACCTCGGTGAAGAATAACTTATTCTGCACCTGGTGATGAATAGTAACACTATATATATATATATATATATATATATATATATATATATATATATATATATATATATATATATATATATATATATATATATATATATATATATATATATATATATATATATATATATATATATACATCATTTGACCGATAACATTTTCGTTTTTTAGTCTGCTTCTTTCCCTTCTTGGAATAATTGAGCCCCTCATTGTGACTTTGCCTTTTCCATGGAGTACGATTTTTCTTAGGTAATGTAGTATTGATTCTTATTTTGACGTATACTTCATCATAATCGTCATCTTCCCTCATTGGGTTGCCGTACTGATCATAGTCTTCCTCGTTGGCGACTCCAACCATTCCAATGATGTTCCTTTTGCCTCTCCTCACGACAACACGACTGGGATTGCATGGGTCGGTTATGAAGAAGCATTGTTTCACGTGCTTAGCGTGTACCCATGGCTCGTTTTTTGCGATAGCGTTCACGGTAGCGCTCTTGGCGTCGGGTATAGTCATGGTAGTGAAAATCCGGTTTTCTCTTTTGACATTCTTAGCCCATATGACACGGAACATCATCGTGTTGTGCAGTCCAGAGTAGTCAAGCTGCCAGATCTCCTCGACCCTTCCATAAAATCGTTCAGTTGCGCCGTTGTCGCTGCCGGTCATGCATTCTATCGTCACCCCTGAGTTCTAATCATCACTGTCCATATCTTTGGCCTCCGTGTAGAACGTGTATACGTTGATATCATATGCCTGATAGGTTACGAGGTTGGGCGAGGGGCCATGTGCTAAGGCGTATATGAGCAATCCGCCCTTAGAGCCCTCCTCCGAGGGATTAGCAATAATATGCTCTTTGAACCAATGCAGGAAAGTGGAGTTGTGCTCTCTAGTAACTTCGGCGTCATTCCGCATACCCCCGTCACGATACTTCTTTGCGATAATTTCTTTGTGCAGTGCCACGAAAGGATCTACCTCGCCTAGGTGTTGTAGCACTACCAAGTTTGCTCACAAAGTCGCGCGCCGATCTGAGTATGCCACGCAGTTCCCTGCAACCGCTGCAAAGGACCATCTCCTTCGAGCCTCCCATCATTGCTTGTTAACGGGCAAACCAACACTAACACTAGGCGGCTGGTCTGCGCCATATAGAAAATTCTCACGAAAAGAGATGCACTCTTATGTCAAATAGCCCTGGACGATGCTTCCATCCGAACGGGACATGTTACGAACGAATCCTTTGATGATCCCATTCATCCTCTCAAACGGCATCATGTTGTGCAGGAATGACGGCCCCAGTCTATTATGTCATCCACAATATGGACACACAGATGCACCATCACGCCAAAGAACGCGGGCGGAAGTACATCTCAAGCTCATTCAAGATCACAACAATCTCTTCCTGTAGCCTTCTGAGCTGCTTCACATCGATCGACTTTCGAGAGATGACGCCGAAAAAAGTTGCAGAGACCAATAAGCATGTCACGGACGTGTTTGTCCATTAACCCTCTAAGGGCAACAGTAGTATCTGCGTCATCATCACATGACGGTCATGAGACTTCATCCCGCTGAACCTTTTCTTGTCCGTGCCTAGATATCTCGCTTATCTTGCCACAAGAATCGAACTAACTTTGACTCGGTAAGGCACTTAAAGAATTGATTGATCTCAGCCTGACTTAAGGTGAAGCAAGAAGGGGCAATAATCCTCTTTCTTTATTTTCTTGCCCTTCTTCTC
This sequence comes from Aegilops longissima, assembly GCA_021605205.1. NCBI lineage: Eukaryota > Viridiplantae > Streptophyta > Magnoliopsida > Poales > Poaceae > Aegilops > Aegilops longissima. The sequence continues at coordinate 96,465,392 of CM038677.1, read as the reverse complement.
CGTGCCTCTGTCTCCGTCTCTATCTCGTCTCGACATTTTACGGGCGGCATGTGCGATCTTCCCTGATTTTCAAATCTTGCAAGTCTTTTCTTGCCTTCGCCCATCCTTGGTCTTATCCGCATGTTCATCGTTGTTGCGAGCAAGCTCTCAAGGAAATTCTTACAGATATGCATTTGATCAAGGCAATGAGGTGTATCGAGTTTGTGCCGAGACTCCAAGTCCCGAACATAGACCCTGTCTTCCATACCTTCAGCAGCTGCCCGGCGCCTTTCTCATCGTCTTTCCGCGGGGCACTCCTTCCAGTTTTTCAACAGCTCATCGATTTGGGCACCGCTCCGCTTACGTGGAGGTCCTCGATGCTCAGCGTGACCATTGAATAGATCTCCACGGTCTCTCCACGGGTCGTCCTGTTCAAGCCATCTTCGATGCCCCATGTACACGATTTACCCAGACCCGCCATCTTTCCGTGACATTAGCTGCTGAGACGTCGTATCATCCATGCACCGCGTGCATCCGCAATATCCATGGCACACCTGGCCTGCCACATATCCGTAACCGAGATAGTCGTGCACTGTCGTGATCAGCGCGGCTCTCATGTTGAAATACTCGCCTTTGCTAGCGTCCCATGTCTTGGCCGGTGTTTTCCATAACGTGTCTAACTCCTCTTGAAGTAGCCCCAGATACAAATTAATATTATTTCCTGGTTGTTTCGGCCCTTGAATAAGCATGCTCATGTGAATGTACTTCGATTTCATGCACAACCAGGGGGAGGTTGTACATCCATACAAACACGGGCCATGTGCTATGGTTGGTGTTCTGGTTGCCAAACGGATTCATGCCATCGGTACACGTCCCGAGCACGATGTTCCTTGCATCACATTCAAAATACCGATAGAAGCTGTTCAACGCCTCCACGGCTTCCATCCTTCACGTGTCTCAGCTTCGGATCATCTCCATCGTCGGGCTTCTTCCTCTCCGCGTGCCAGCGCATTAGCTTTGCTTCCTTGGGATCTACAAAATACCTTTGGAGACGGGGAGTGATCGGTAAGTACCATACAACTTTCTGGGGACATTTCTTCCTGGCCATCTTGTATCGAGAAGCATTGCACACCGGACAGCTTGTTTTTTCCGCGTGCTCCTTCCGATAAATTATGCAATCGTTGATGCATGCATGGTATCTAACGTGTGGCAGATCAAGAGGGCACACGATCTTCTTGGCCTCATCAACACTAGTAGGACATAGATTACCCGCGGGAAGAACATCCTTAGGTACTTGAGATGCTCATCGAGGCTAGTGTCGGTCCATTTGTTTTTAGCCTTCGTCTTCAGGAGTTGGAGCGTGAAACTCAAGCAGGTCACCTCAGGATTGCAACCATCATACAATGGAGTGTTCGAGTCTACCACCAGTTGCTCCAACTTAGCCTCCGCTCTAGAAGCAGCTCTCTCAAGATTGCCTCCTGCGAAGCAATGCTTGAACATGAGGGTCCCGCACGATTGAACTTAGTACCGACGAACTCTGCTGCGTGGAGTCCATGTCGTTCTCTCCGCCGCCATGTCCGGCCCCTTCCCCTCCGCCATGTCCGGCCCCTTCTCCGCCGCCATGTCCGGCCCCGTGTCATCATTGCCTGCCCCGTCAGCATCCTCAACATCATCATCCTCATCTTCAGTTATCCACCGAGTATAGCCATCCATGAAACCAGTCATGAGCAGGTGTGCTTCGACACGACCATCGCCATAGGGGTCGAGCCAAACTATTCCTTTGCATGTTCGACACGAACATAAAACCTCTGTCAGGTTATTTTCTTTCATGTCCTGCATCGCCCACCGCAACCACCTGTCCACCATCGTTCCACTGACCATCATGAACGTCTGCACGGTAATAATAAAACAAATTGATTATAAAATGCATGCATGCATCAAAGTCATACAAAAATTCGGCATGACCTTCCCTAAAAATAGGACATATATGGATCTAGAGTTTGCTCGAATTACCAAACGGAAATAAATCGACATTTCGCAAAACATAGGCAACTCGAAGCACAATTTACGCCAACTCATGCCACACACACAATTTCCATAAACATCTCACACACACATAAACATATTTCCATTTTGCAAAAGCATGAAATTTTAATCACACCTCTATCTTGAGATCGAGCACACGGTGGAGATGATGTTGTAGGGAGATCAAAAGTGAACAAAGCTCTTCTTGACAAAGATAGATCTAGTTAGGGGGCAAATAGGTCACTTAACTAAATCCTACATCTACCTAGCTACCTAATTTGGGAGGAGACAACTTCAACTAGTGGAGGGGGAAGGAAAAAAGAGAAAGTTAGATAGGTAAGTAGCAGTAATGAAGAGAGAGAAAGTTAGATAGAAGAGAGAGAGTAATGGGGGAGAAGTATTGAGGAAGAAGAAGAGTGAGAGTGGGAGCATGTGGGAGCTAGGGGAATGGGAGAGAGGAGGGGGAGGGGGAGGGACGGGTGGGGAAAAGGTGGTGGGTTGGTGCGGATTAGCAGTAGCGCGGAATCTAAACCGCGCTGCTGCTAAGTAAGTAGCAGCAGCGCGCTTTGGGCAACGGCGCTACTGCTAACTGGCACCAAAAAGTGGGCCAATTTGAAATTTAGCAGCGGCGACCTCAGAAAAAGCGCGCTACTACTACATCCATAGCAGTAGCGCGGCTCGAGGCACCGCGCTGCTACTAAATGGAGTTTGGTGGACACCGCCGGTTGATATTTGTAGCAGCGCGGTTTACACCAAGCGCGCTACTGCTAAAAACTTGTCAGTAGCGAGTTTCCCGCACATGCGCTACTACTAATTAGCAGCAGCGCCCCTTTTTGAGCTGCGCTGCTGCTAAGATTCTGTGTATAGGCTTTTTCCTAGTAGTGATGGATGCAAGTTTGTGTATTGGGAAGAAGAGTACAATGATATATTGATAAGTTGATGTTCTAGCACTTTTAACTAGCATAGAGGCTAGAGATGAGACTAGTGCACTTGTTGATAGAATAGAGGCTAGACATGTCTACTTCTTTACACTCGAAGAAGAAAGAAGCATGGAAGATCGAGCCTCCGCAGATCAACAATGAATGCATCGAGAAGGCACTAATCCAACTTACAGGAGCAGTTATGGAAGTTGGATATCTTCTAAAATGTATTCCTGTGGTTCTTGTTTTCTTTGGTCTTGCTTTTATAGTCAAAATTTTGGTGATGTATTTCCATGTACCAAAAAATCAATGATGAAAAAGAAATATGTGTTTGCAAAGAAAAATGTACACGGCCGGGATGCGTCCGCGCGTTCGTTGCACGGACACCGCATCCGAGAAATGGCCCAGACACGACCCCATTGCCCTACCCAAATGGACAGAATCCGGGCAAAACGGAGGTCCGTTTGGGGTCGTGCGTTGGAGTTGGCCTTACAAGTGGGACCATAGTTGAGGAAACCGATTATCTACAAACCCACACCTCGCCCGCCGCGCGATAGCTGAGTTAGAGAAACGACGAGGTTGAAGAGATTGTTGTAGCACGAACTCCAGGAAATATGGTGTCAGATGGAAGTCGCGCTGGTGGCGTGTGTCGTACTCCTGGACGTGAATGCTTGTTCTAGCCCATGCCGCCCTACTACTCCTACTACTTATAGTAGTAGTAGTATCGAGGATTCGAGGTGCTGGTTACGTACAGCGAACACATTAACATATGGCCCACCTCACACTGTGGCCAAATTTCCTGGAATTTGTGCTAGGTTAAAAAGTGTTCTTTGTGAGGATGGGTGGCTGGTCTCAAGTTTAAACTTGTTGTATTATGTACGTAGATGTAGAGATAGTGCAGCATGTGAAGCTAGTACAAATAGTGTACTATTGTTGATTGGCCTCATCCGGTAACTTGTTGCAATGCACGTACAATTATGTATTCAGGAAATATTTGTTTGCCTCATCGCAGCACCCACTCAGAGAAGCGACTCGAAAGCCATTCAAAAATTAGTAAGTTTATCATAGGCATATCATTTTATTACATACAACAGGTCATCAACCACAACGACAATGAGGATACATTATAAATACTAAAGTTTTCATCACACAACAAATAACAAGCAATGAAATGAACTTCAACTCAACCAATCCTCGGCGTTGGAAACGCTTGCTTTGAACCACAAGTGATTCTCTGGGAAGGGCCAACTACTGTCAATCTCGAGACCAATGCAGGACTGATCATCCAGGCTGAAGCAGCCTACTATATCACGACCAGGGTAGGGAACCACCGTGATGTCCGACGTATAGATACAGTTGCTTCTCATAAATGGTAGTAACGTTGTGTCAACAGCAGCTGGATCGCCTTTCACCATCATTAGATAGTTATGTCCAAGGAAGAGCGAGTTTTCTCCAAGACTATCAATATTGTACCAGGGAGAAGGTGTTGGTGCTAGCACACTAGTATCCATCCCGAATACCATGCAACGGGTGTTGGAATAGGTCCGGAGAGTGCGACCATGGGAGACAACACCTGCTTCCTTAGTAGTAACTTCAGCAGTGGGCTGTATACAGACAAGAAGGGGTGATCCATCGGAAGTTGCCAGGTGCCACTGAATATATGGGCCCTCCTCGTCCTCATGCTCGTGATCATCACCATCTTCATCTCCCCCTTGGTTATAAAAGTTTTCAAGTATAGTTTGTGGAATGTTCACAGGACCTTGGAAACACAAGAAGAAGGTTAATTAGTACAGAAGGGAAACTTGCTAACTCGCATGCATGTGGATGAAACAATTATAATTACGGTGGAAGACAAACATACCGAAACTACGAGGATCCCATGCAAAAACAATGCCACGAGTGGTGGCAGCAATCACAAGACCCTCGTATTGAATTGCATCAAAGTACACATCCGTGTATATAGAAACTGAGTTTTGAGCAATATCCATCCAGTCGAACCACGAAGGATAGAAACAAGCTTGTCGAAGATAGAAACAACTTCATAGTTCTTGTAATTCCAAGAGCGGTTCGGAACTCGACAAATTGCTATCTTTCGTAGACGACAGTCACCATGATCGTATTTGAACGTACGTACATCATCTGTGTGCTCAACCTCAGGGCACTCTGAGATTTTTGGAGGTGGAATCCGCTAATGAGTGTACACATTCACAAGTTCTCACTCGCAATTGTACCCAATATAAACAACCCAATCTCCATTTGCGCCAGCCCAGGCCTTACCCTAAAGTGATGGCATCTTGACATCACACGTATCGTTATCAAGCGACATCAACTTGCACAAGGCAAGGCCTCCATCGTCCGCGCCCATGCGAACAGGCTTATAGCGAAGAAGATAAGGGAGATAAAACCGCTCCTGGACCCTTGGGTTCCTTGTAATGATGTTATTAGTTGAGTCGAGAATGGTCTTGAACGAACCTGCCATGCTAGCTGAGGTGATGATGTCGCACCGATCAATGAGTTCCCCCGCCACGTCATCTTTCAGATCGGGGCAAGAATAACGGGGCCGTTTCCGGCTTGTTCCCTCCATGGAGAAGACGATCGAACAATGGCAGAAGGAAGGGTGCATTCAAATGGAGGAGGGAGGAAGAGCGTGCGACAACAGTTCCAAATCGAGAGGGAAAGGCGAAGAGTCGATGGACGGTTGCCAGTTTGCCAGGGTACATGAAGAGGCGCCCCGGCCTACACGTCCTTTCGGAAATTGTACAAAAGGAATCGCCGTCGTCTCACTGACATGTTGGAACGGGACCACATGTCAACGAAACATGGTGTGTAATTTCTCATGCAAAATGCGATCTGGCCACGTTGGCCCGAGGTGCCGCATTAGTTATCGACCTTTATTTTTTTAAGATACAATATTAGTGGATAGCTCCTGTGGTCATCACACGTGAGCGGATATATAGGTGGGTTAGGTGGGCAGGCGGCAACAATCTAAGTGCTAAAAGAGTAGATCTCGAAAAAAGAGTTGATCCAATGCTTGGTTTTGTTTGGATTTTCCAACTATGACCATTGGATAGAGTGAATCAATGGCTTACGTTCAAAGTTATTCTCATACTATAGAATGGTATAGGAACGTGGAGAGATTTTGTTGATTTTATATCTCTGAATAATATAAAATATTATGAGTGCACACGCTCCGCCCCGAGGTTTGTTGCTCCGTCTCGGTCGACGGGAATCTGTGTTCTTCCACTCTTTCGTTTAAGACATGAGCTGTGTTCATCCTTTTGCCGACACGCGGGACATCTATATGCCTCCATTTTACAAAATCATATTGTATGCCTCCATGACACGCGGGACATCTAGCATCAAGGTGGCGTGTCATGCAAGAAAATGGAGATATGCAGTGCGTAATGGAGTCGTGCACTTCGATGGCACCTACTACTACGCAATATTTTTTCTCCTCGATGGCATGTGAATAGTGCACGTACTCAATGACAGAGCACGGGATGGTAGCCATGGACATGGTCGGCCCTTTTTGAAGAGAGTACTAATAAATAACTTTGATGTGTCCCGTCAACTCGCAGAACGAAGAAAAGCTTGCTTACTACGCCTTCTCCCTCGCCAACGCGTGCGCGGTGGCTCGCAGCACGAGGAGAAACTTTTGCTTACAAGCAGTGGAGGTGCAGTAGTTCATTTGGTGTTAGATTGCTAGAAGTACTACTGTAATACCATCATTATTGTTCGAATTCCAGAATAGGACAAGAGCCAAGCGCAAGGTCACCTACTAACCTAGTACAGTACTACTATAGCCAAAGCTGGTCCACCTTTTTAGAGCATGGTTAATTAATATAGGCGGCTCTTGCAGCGAAACATCATTTAGAGCAAGTAATCTCTTTGTAGGAACAAAGGAAGTGAAACAAAAGTTGGAGTGGATGCTATATTGCCAATTAAAACATGATTACATAGGGAAAAAATCATATAGCATTCTATCCTATGAATCAAACGACCAATGTAGGAAAAATTATGAGGGGGGTCTCTCCAACAGTGTTCCTCGGCTCACACCTAGCATCACGGTGGTCGAACTTGGAGTCATTCATCTTGTACACGTGGCATCTCAGATCTGGACACAAGGTGACGCGACCTCTCACTTCCTCCGCCATTTGAAGCGGAGCGCCGGTGGAGGGCTAGCATACTCCAATATTAGGTTGGCTCTATGTGATGTGGCAACTTCATATACTAACCGGATGCTGGCTATACTACTACGGTACTCACACACCAAGAAGTGACTCGAAAACCATTCACAAATTGTGTCTATGACATGCATTTGCAAATGTACCATTCATTACATACAACAAGTCATCAACACACAACGACAACGAGGATACATGTTGGATTATAGATTATTTCCAACAAAACATTCTAGTAAATACTGAAGTTTTCATCACACAGCAAATAATAAGCAATGAAATCAACTTCAACTCAACCAATCCTCGGCGTTTGAAACGCTTTCTTTGAACCATAGGTGCTCTGGGAAGGTCCAGCTATTGTCAATATCGAGAGCAACACATGACTGATTATCCAGGCTGAAGCGCCATATATCAGGACCAGGGTAGGGAACCACCGCAATGTCCAAGGTATAGATATTGTTTCTTCTCATAAATGGAAGTAACGTTGTGTCAACAACAGCTGGATCGCCTTTCACCATCATTGGATAGTTTTGTCCGAGGAAGAGCGAGTTTTCTCCAAGACTATCAATACTGAACCAGGGAGAAGGTGTTGGCGCTAGCACACTAGTATCCATCCCGAATACCCTGCAACGGGTGTTGGAATAGGTCCGGTGAGGGCGACCATGGGAGACAACATCGAGAACGTATCCTATGAAAAAAACAAACTTGTGCACCCGATGCACCACACCATTCTGGACTGTTAGATTAAATGACGATGGACATGATTGAGGCAAACAGGGGGCTGTGAACATATATTGCAAACAGAACACTTTGTTTCGTCCAAATCATCCAGCACTTCAACTCTCGCTGCGATTTCCCTATAGTGGGTCTATTTCGATGGAATGTAAGTGTTTTATTGACAATAAGCCAGACTACTGGGTAGAGTGCGGGTTGATTTTAGCAAAATACAAGGTCAGATTTGCAAATGCACCAACAACTCATCAGTATTCAAACATAGTCCGTTGGTTATCCATCCAAAGGACCAAAATGGCACGGTGCACTCGGTGCACAGATTCGTCCGTTTCACCTGATACATTCTCAGACAACACCTCCTCCATCAGTAGTAACAATCTGAGTGCACTGTATACAGACAAGAAGAGGTGATCCATCGGAATTAGTTGCCAGGCGCCACTGAGTATATAAGTTCTACTCGTCCTCATGCTCGTGATCATCACCATCGTCATCTCCCTCTTGGTTACAAATTTTTTCAAGTATAGGTGGTGGAATGTTCACAGGACCTTGGAAACACAAGAAGAAGGTTAATTAGTAAAGGGAAACTTGCTAACCCACATGCATGTGGATGAAACAATTAGAATTACGGTGGAAGACAAATGTACCGAAACTACGAGGATCCCTTGCAAAAACAGTGCCACGAGTGGTGGCAGCAAACACAAGATCCTCGTATTCAATTGCATCACAGTACACATCCGTGTATAGAAACTGATTTTTGAGCAATATCCATACAATTGAACCATGAAGGACAACAACAAGCTTGTCGAAGATGGCAACAACTTCATAGTTCTTGTAATTCCGAGAGCGGTTGGGAACTCGACAAATTGCTATCTTCCGTAGACGACAGTCACCATGATCGTATTTGAATGTACGTACATCATCTGTGTGCTCAAATTCAGGGCACTCTGAGATTTTCGGAAGTGGAATCCGCTAACGAGTGTACACATTCACAAGTTCCCACTCGCAATTGTACCCAATATAAACAACCCAATGTCCATTTGCGCCAGCCCAGGCCTTACCCTGAAGCGATGGCATCTTGACATCACACATATCGTTATCAAGCGGCATCAACTTGCACAAGGCGAGGCCTCCGTCGTCTGCGCCCATGCGAACAGGCTTATAGCGAAGAAGATATGGGAGATCAAACCGCTCCTGGACCCTTGGGTTCCTTGTAATGATTTTATTAGTTGAGTCGAGAATGGTGTTGAACGAACCTGCCATGCTAGCCGAGGTGATGACATCGCACCTATCAATGAGTTCCCCCACCACGTCATCTTTTAGATCGGGGAAAGAATAACGGGGTTGTTTCCGACTTGTTCCCTCCATGGAGAAAACGATCAAACATTGGCAGAAGGAAGGGTGAATGCAAATGGAGGAGGGAGGAAGAGCGTGCGACAGCAGTTCTAAATCGAGAGGGAAAGACGAAGAGCCGGTGGACGGTTGCCAGTTTGCCACGGTACACGAGGAGGCGCCCCGGCCTACACGTCCTTTCAGAAATTGTACAAAAGGACTCACCGTCGTCTCACTGACATGTTGGAACGGGACCACATGTCAACAAAACATGGTGTGTAATTTCTCGTGAAAAATGCGATCCGGCCGCGTTGGCCCGAGGTGCCGCATTAGTTATCGACCTTTATTTTTTTAATGGCGTGCCGTTCAGTTTTGAAGCACGACTAACTGGTACTATTTGTAGAGAAAATATAAACTAGTCTACCACTACTCCACCTCTAGTACTAGTAGTTTCAAAAATATATATAGGCTGGAGCTTCAGAGCTTTATTGCTAAGGGCTGCCCACTTGCTTCTCACACTATCAGCCTCTCTCCAGATCTAAAAAAGACGGCCTCTCTCTCCCTCCTCACCGGTTATCGGTGTCAAAACCGGCGGATCTCGGGTAGGGGGTCCCGAACTGTGCGTCTAGGCGGATGGTAACAGGAGACAAGGGACACGATGTTTTACCCAGGTTCGGGCCCTCTCGATGGAGGTAAAATCCTACTCCTGCTTGATTAATATCTATGATATGTGTAGTACAAGAGTAGATCTACCACGAGATCAGAGAGGCTAAACCCTAGAAGCTAGCCTATGGTATGATTGTTGTTCGTCCTACGGACTAAAACCCTACGGTTTATATAGACACCGGAGAGGGCTAGGGTTACATAGAGTCGGTTACAATGGAAGGAGATCTACATATCCGTATCGCCAAGCTTGCCTTCCACGCCAAGGAAAGTCCCATCCAGACACGGGACGAAGTCTTCAATCTTGTATCTTCATAGTCCAAGAGTCCGGTCGAAGGTTATATTTCAGCTATCCGGGCACCCCCTAATCCGGGACTCCCTCAGTAGCCCCCGAACCAGGCTTCAATGAGGATGAGTCCGGCGCGCAGATTTGTCTTCAGCATTGCAAGGCGGGTTCTTCTCCAAATTCTGTGTACGTGTTGAATAGTGTCCGGCTTTTCGTGAATATTGCGCTCCTTGGCTTCCACGCCCAATAATGGTCGTCTTCCACGTGTCAAACGAATGCGAAAAGCCAGGATGTTTTTACTTTTACCACCCAGCTGCACAAATAAGCTGCCTTATAAAAGATATGAGGATTTAGATCCGAATCACACCATCTCTCCTTCGCAAGCATTCATCGGAGCGCATCTGACAGAAATCCATTCCATCATGGCCAGTCGATGCAACTCCTCCTCTCGCCCTGCCAGCCCTCAGCCTGGAGATTGGGAGAGATGTTCCTTCCCACACAGCGAGCTAGTGACGCTCCAAACCAAGGGATTTCTTCCCCCAGCCTTCATGGTCCCGGTTCGAGCCGGACTCGCCACCTATAATGGCGGCAAGCAGGCGGAGAGCGTCCCCAATCCCTCCAAAAGAGAGCGGGTATGCCTTGTCCCTTACTTAATAAGAGGGCTCGGATTTCTGATTCATCCGTTTCTCCGGGGGCTCCTGGAGTTCTACGGCCTCCAACTGCACAACCTTACGCCTACCTCCATATTGCATATCACGGGCTTCGTAGCCCTTTGCGAGTTATTCTTAGGCGTCGAGGCTCACTTCGCGCTGTGGAATAAGCTGTTCTGCCTTGTGCCCCGTTCTCAGGAGGGGTCGATATATCAAGTGGGCGGAGCCGAACTATGGCGCATCGCCGGGACCGGATATCTATCCGGAACCCCAAAGAAGGCATCCGAAGACAGGCCTTCAGAATGGTTTCATATAGAAGATGTCCTCGCGGACCTGTGCGGATCGGCCTTCCCGAGTTCAATAATGCGCCTTTGAAGAAGCGCCTAAGCTGGCGCCCACGGAGCCCTCAGAAGGAAAATGACAGGGACGTCCTTTACCTGATGAGCCGGATAAGATTACTAGCTCATTCCGGACTGACCATGATCAAGGTCATGGCCACATGCATCATGCGGGGGGTACAGCCGCTTCAGTATAGGGTCCACCCCATGTGGGATTTCAATGGGGAGGATGATGCCACCCGCTGCGGCCGTAAGGGGCGGGGATCACTTGCTGCTCTGACGAAGGCCTTGTCCGCATTATACAAGGGAGAAGAGGAGGATTTCGTCCGTGTCAATCCATAGGGCGGACTTTCTATGTAGGATCCTCCAAGCTGGGTAAGCGGACACTTATTTATGCCCATCTGTTCCATATTCCCGTAGTTAGGTACCTTATTCTGTGATTTCGACGCGGGAATTGCGCCGGGCTGTAAAGGATATAAACAGCCCTCCTCCACAACCCGAGGATCCGGAATGGTCCCTCGATCCGGCCTCCCAAGAGGATCCGGACATATCCGTGGAGCTGATCGATGGGGTATTTTACCAACTGAGCATCGACAATGCCTTGGTTGCCATTACGGCCGATTACCCCGGAATATTTCCAGCCTCATGATACGTCTCCAACGTATCTATAATTTTTGATTGCTCCATGCTACTTTATATATTGTTTTGGACTATAATGGGCTTTATTTTCCACTTTTATATTACTTTTGTGACTAACCTATTAACCGGAGGCCCAGCCCAGAATTGCTGTTTTTGCCTATTCCAATGTTTCGAAGAAACAAAATATCAAACGGAGTCCTAACGAAATGAAACCTTCGGGAACGTGATATTCTCACCGAACGTGATCCAGGAGACTTGGACCCAACTCCAAGGAGTGCCAGAGGCGGTCATGAGGGTGGGGGGCGTGCCCTCCCCCCTGGGCGCGCCCCCTGCCTCGTGGGCCCCCTGACGCTCCACCGACGTACTCCTTCCTCCTATATATACATACGTACCCCCAACAGATCAGAAAAGGAGCCAAAAAACCTAATTCCACCGCCGCAACTTCCTGTATCCACGAGATCCCATCTTGGGGCCTGTTAGGAGCTTCACGGAGGGGGCATCCACCATGGAGGGCTTCTACATCAACACCATAGCCCCTCCGATGAAGTGTGAGTAGTTTACTTCAGACCTTGGGTCCATAGCTAGTAGCTAGATGGCTTCTTCTCTCTTTTGGATCTCAATACAATGTTCTCGCCTCTCTCGTGGAGATCTATTCGATGTAATCTTCTTTTTGCGGTGTGTTTGTTGAGACCGATGAATTGTGGGTTTATGATCCAGCTTATCTATGGAAAATATTTGATTCTTCTCTGAATTCTTTTATGTATGATTGAGTTATCTTTGCAAGTCTCTTCAATTATCCGCTTGGTTTGGCCAACTAGATTGGTAGTTCTTGCAATGGGAGAAGTGTTTAGCTTTGGGTTCAATCTTATGTGTCCTTAACTAGTGATGAAGGGTTGCAAGGCACGATTGTATTGTTGCCATCGAGGATAACAAGATGGGGTATTCATCATATTGCATGAATTTAATCCTCTACATCATGTCATCTTGCTTAAGGCGTTACTCTGTTTTTAACTTAATACTCTAGATGCATGCTGGATAGCGGTCGATGAGTGGAGTAATAGTAGTAGATGCATAATAGTAGTATTTGCCTATATACATGATCATTGCCTAGATATACTCATAACTATGCTCAATTCTGTCAATTGCTCAACAGTAATTTGTTGACCCACCGTAGAATATCTATGCTCTTGAGAGAAGCCACTAGTGAAACCTATGGCCCCCGGGTCTATTCTCATCATATCAATCTCCATCACTTTATTTAATTGATTTGCTTTTACTTTTCACTTTGCATCTTTATACCAAAAATACCAAAAATATTATCTCTATCAGATCTCACTCTCGTAAGTGACCGAGCAGGGATTGACAACCCCTAATCGCGTTGGTTGCGAGTAGCTATCATTTTGTGCAGGTACGAGGGACTTCATGCGTGGCCTCCTCTTGGATTGATACCTTGGTTCTCAAAACTGAGGGAAATACTTACGCCATCTGTGCTGCATCATCCCCTCCTCTTCGGGGAAAACCAACGCAAGCTCGAGGCGTAGCAAGAAGGATTTCTGGCGCCGTTGCCGGGGAGGTCCACGCAAAAGTCAACATACCAAGTACCCATCACAATCCCTATCTCTCGCATTACATGATTTTCCATTTGCCTCTCGTTTTCCTCTCCCCCACTTCACCCATGCCGTTTTATTTGCCCTCTCTTTCCCAATCTCCTCCTCTTTTTCCCTTTGCCTTTTGTTTGCTCGTGTGTTAGTTCGCTTGCTTGTCGTTATGTCGAATTCCTTATCCGCTCCGCTATCTCCCGAGAATGAACTTCTAAATTTTAAACAAAGGGAGGGAGAAAATCTATATAACGCTTGGTATAGAATTTGCAATGCTCAAAATAGATCTACCAGGAAGCAATCTACTTCAGTTCTTCGTAATTTTTACGTGGGTGCTAATCCTTGGTATAGATATATCCTTGATACCATTACCGGAGTGAATTTCTTGGGTAGCCATAATTTTGATTCTTATAATGCTTTAATAGATTTATTTGGCTCACCACCTCTTTTGGTTAATGGAACTATGTTAACTTTGGAGCATGTTATGCAAAGGCTTGAAATTATTGAAAACAAAGTTGCTACCATTGAATCCATTGAAAATCTAGATAAAAAGATCCATAATCAAATTACTCAATATGGATCTAAGGTAGGAATGACTTTAAAAAATATTAAGGAGAAGGAACCCGTGGTTAATGAGAAAATAAATCTAGATTCTACTCGAATCGATAAACTTGAGGGTATCATTACTAACTTGGGAACCGCTTTTTCTTCCGTAAAGAATACTCCTAGTCCTCCCACTAAAATTTCCAAGCTTATGTATGTTCCTAAAAATAAGGGCGAATCATCTAGTAAGGAAAATGCGGATCTTAAATCTATAAGTATTCATCCCAATCTTTTTACTATCATAAAGGAACCATTTGCCACAAATGAATTTTTCGATCTTATGCCTAAAAGTTTGATAATTACTAGAAATAAAGAAATCTTTAAGAAAGATAGATGCCTTATTGAAGAATTGCCTACCAAAGATGGCAATACCTAGATCTATCCTTGCTTTTATGCCTAGCTAGGGGCGTTAAACGATAGCGCTTGTTGGGAGACAACCCAATTTTATTTTTAGTTTTTGTTTTTGCTTCTGCTTAGGAATAAATAATCCATCTAGCCTCTGTTTAGATGTGGTTTTATCTTTTAATTAGTGTTTGTGCCAATTTGAACCTATTGGATCTTCTTGGATAATAGTTATTTGATCTTTCTGTAATTTCCAGAATCTTTGTGCTCAGTCCCCGAATTGTTAAAAATCACCACAATGTGATAAAATACTGATTCAAATTGCTGCTGATCAATAAACAAATTTTCCAGGTCGTCTGATTTTGGTAGAATTTTTTGGGTTCCTGAAATTTGCGTTAGTTACAGATTACTACAGACTATTCTGTTTTTGACAGATTCTGTTTTGCGTCTGTTGTTTGCTTATTTTGATGAATCTATCGCTAGTAAAATAATTTATGAACCATAGAGAAGTTGGAATACAGTATGTTTAACACCAATATAAATAAAGAATGAGTTCATTACAGTATTTTAAAGTAGTCTTTTGTTTTCTTTCTCTAACGGAGCTCACGACATTTCTATTGAGTTTTGTGTTGTGAAGTTTTCAAGTTTTGGGTGAATTCTTTTGATGGATTATGGAACAAGCAGTGGCAAGAGCCTAAGCTTGGGGATGCCCATGGAACCCCCAAGATAATCCAAGGACACCAAAAAGTCAAAGCTTGGGGATGCCCCGGAAGGCATCCCCTCTTTCGTCTACTTCCATCGGTAATTTACTTGGAGCTATATTTTTATTCACCACATGATAAGTGTTTTGCTTGGAGCGTCTTGTATTATTTGCGTCTTTGCTTGTTAGTTTACCACAATCATCCTTGCTTTACACACCTTTTGAGAGAGCCATACATGAATTGAAATTTGATAGAATACTCTATGTGCTTCACTTATATCTTTTGAGCTTGATAGTTTTGCTCATAGTGCTTCACTTACATCTTTTGAGCGTGATAATTTTTGCTCTAGTGCTTCACTTAGATCTTTTAGAGAACGGTGGTGGATTTGTTTTAAAGAAACTTGATATCTCATGCTTCACTTAGATTATTTTGAGAGTCGTTAATAGCATGGTAATTTTCTTAATGTTAATATACTTGGTATTCAAGATATGTGAAACTTTCTTTTGAGTGCGTTGAATACTAAGATAAGTTTGATGCTTGATAATTGTTTTGAGATATGAAGATGTTGATATTAGAGTCATGCTAGTTGAGTAGTTGTGAATTTAAAGAATACTTGTGTTGAAGTTTGTGATTCCCGTAGCATGCACGTATGGTGAACCGTTATGTGATGAACTCGGAGCATGATTTATTTATTGATTGTCTTCCTTATGAGTGGCGGTCGGGGATGAGCGATGGTCTTTTCCTACCAATCTATCCCTCTAGGAGCATGCGCGTAATACTTTTCTTTGATAACTTATAGATTTTTGCAATAAGTATATGAGTTCTTTATGAATAATGTTGAGTCCATGGATTATACACACTTTTTCCCATCCTTCCACCATTGCAAGCCTCTCTAATACCGTGCACTTTTCGCCGGTATCATACACCCACCATATACCTTCCTCAAAACAGCCACCATACCTACCTATCATGGCATTTTCATAGCCATTCCGAGATATATTTCCATGCAACTTTCCACCATTCCGTTTATTATGACACGCTCCATCATTGTCATATTGCTAGCATGATCATGTAGTTGACATCGTATTTGTGCAAAGCCACCATTCATAATTCTTTCATACATGTCACTCATGAATCATTGCATATCCCGGTACACCGCCGGAGGCATTCATATAGAGTCATATTTTGTTCTAAGCATCGAGTTGTAATTGTTGAGTTGTAAGAAAAATAAAAGTGTGATGATCATCATTATTAGAGCATTGTCCCAAGTGAGGAAAGGATGATGGAGACTATGATTCCCCCGCAAGTCAGGATGAGACTCCGGATGAAAAATAAAATAAAATAAAAAAAGAGGCCATAAAAAAAGAGAAAATGCCCAAATAAAATAAAGAGAGAAAAAGAGAGAAGGGACAATGTTACTATCCTTTTACAACATGTGTGCTTCAAAGTAGCACCAAGATCTTCATGATAGAGAGTCTCTCATTTTGTCACTTTCATATACTAGTGGGAATTCTTCATTATAGAACTTGGCTTGTATATTCCAATGATGGGCTTCCTCAAATGCCCTAGGTCTTCGTGAGCAAGCAAGTTGGATGCACACCCACTTAGTGTCTTTTGTTGAGCTTTCATATACTTATAGCTCTAGTGCATCCGTTGCATGGCAATCCCTACTCACTCACATTGATATCTATTGATGGGCATCTCCATAGCCCGTTGGTACACCTAGTTGATGTGAGACTATCTTCCCTCTCTTTGTCTTCTCCACAACCACCATTCTATTCCACATATAGTGCTATATCCATGGCTCACGCTCATGTATTGCGTGAAGATTGAAAAAGTTTTGAAAATGTTAAAGTATGAAACAATTGCTTCGCTTGTCATCGGGGTTGTGCATGATTTAAATATTTTGTGTGGGGAAGATGGAGCATAGCCAGACTATATGATTTTGTAGGGATAACTTTCTTTGGCCATGTTATTTTGAGAAGACATAATTGCTTAGTTAGTATGCTTGAAGTATTATTATTTTTATGTCAATATGAACTTTTGTCTTGAATCTTTCGGATCAGAATATTCATAGCATGATTAAGAAGATTTACATTGAAATTATGCCAAAGTATCACTCCGCATCAAAAATTCTCTTTTTATCATTTACCTACTCGAGGATGAGCAGGAATTAAGCTTGGGGATGCTTGATACGTCTCCAACGTATCTATAATTTTTTATTGTTCCATGCTACTTTATCTATTGTTTTGGACTATAATGGGCTTTACTTTCCACTTTTATATTACTTTTGGGACTAACCTATTAACCGGAGGCCCAGCCCAGAATTGCTGTTTTTTGCCTATTTCAGTGTTTCGGAGAAACGGAATATCAAACGGAGTCCAAACGGAATGAAACCTTCGGGAACGTGATCTTCTCACCGAACGTTATCCAGGAGACTTGGACCCTACTCCAAGGAGTGCCAGAGGCGGTCACGAGGGTGGGGGGCGCGCCCCCCTGCCTCGTGGGCCCCCGACGCTCCGCCGACATACTTCTTCCTCCTATATATACCTACGTACCCCCAACAGATCAGAAACGGAGCCAAAAAACCTAATTCCACCGCCACAACTTCCTGTATCCACGAGATCCCATCTTGGGGCCTGTTCCGGACCTCCGCTGGAGGGGGCATCCACCACGGAGGGCTTCTACATCAACACCATAGCCCCTCCGATGAAGTGTGAGTAGTTTACTTCAGACCTTCGGGTCCATAGCTAGTAGCTAGATGGCTTCTTTTCTCTTTTTGGATCTCAATACAATGTTCTCCCCCTCTCTCGTGGAGATCTATTCAATGTAATCTTCTTTTTGCGGTGTGTTTGTTGAGACCGATGAATTGTGGGTTTATGATCTAGCTTATCTATGGAAAATATTGTTGGAGATGTGCCCTAGAGGCAATAATAAAAGCATTATTATTATATTTCCTTATTCATGATAATTGTCTTTATTCGTGCTATAATTGTGTTAACCGGAAATCGTAATACATGTGTGAATAATGACAACAACATGTCCCTAGTGAGCCTCTAGTTGACTAGCTCGTTGATCGACGAGATAGTCATGGTTTCTGACTATGGACATTGGATGTCATCGATAACGGGATCACATCATTAGAAGAATGATGTGATGGACAAGACCCAATCCTAAAACATAGCATAAGATCGCATAGTTCGCTTGCTAGAGTTTTCCAATGTCAAGTATCCTTTCCTTAGACCATGAGATCGTAACTCCCGGATACCTTAGAAGTGCTTTGGGTGTGCCAAACGTCACAACGAATCGGGTGACTATAAAGGTATGCTACGGTATCTCCGAAAGTGTCTGTTGGGTTGACATGGATCGAGATCGGGATTTGTCACTCCGCTTGACGGAGAGGTATCACCGGCCCTCTCGGTAATGCATCATCACAATGAGCTCAATGTGATCAAAGTGTTTGATCACGGATCATGCATTACGGTAACGAGAAAAGTGACTTGCGGTAACGAGATTGAACGAGGTATTGGTATACCGACGATCGAATCTCGGGCAAGTAAAATACCGATTGACAAAGGGAATCGATACGGGATTAATTGAATCCTTGACATCGTGGTTCATCCGATGAGATCATCGTGGAGCATGTGGGAGCCAACATGGGTATCCAGATCCCGCTGTTGGTTATTGCCCGAGAGCCGCCTCGGTCATGTTCGCATGTCTCCCGAACCCGTAGGGTCTACACACTTAAGGTTGATAACGCTAGGGTTATAGGAATATGTATGTGCAGTAACCGAATGTTGTTCGAGTCCGGATGAGATCCTGGACGTCACGAGGAGTTCCGGAATGGTCCGGAGGTAAAGAATTATATATAGGAAGTGCTGTTTCGCCATCGGGACAAGTTTGGTGATATCGGTATTGTCTGGGACCACCGGAGGGGTCCTGGGTCCACCAAGTGGGGCCACCAGCCCTGTGGGGCCACATGGGCCCTAGGTGGTGCGCCTAGGCCCACATGGGCCAAGGGGAACCAGCCCCAAGGGGCCCATGCGCCTAGGGTAAAAAAAGGAGAGTCCATGAAGGGAAGGCACCTCGAGGTGCCTTGGGAGGTGGACACCTCCCCTCTTGGCCGCACCCTCCCTTGGAGGAGGGGCAAGGCTGCGCCCTCCCCTCCTTGGCACCTATATAAGGGGGGAGGGAGGGGCAGCAGCACCTTGCCCTGGACGCCTCCCTCTCCTCTCCAACACATCCTCCTCCTCCGTAGTGCACGGCAAGCCTCGCCGAGTATCGCAAGTTCCACCATCACCACGCCGTCGTGCTGCTGCTGGAGCCATCTTCTCAACCTCTCCTTCACCTTGCTGGATCAAGAAGAAGGAGACGTTACGCTGACCGCACGTGTGTTGAACGCGGAGGTGCCGTCCGTTCGGCACTAGATCATCGGTGAATTGGATCGCGGCAAGTACGACTACCTCATCCACGCTCACTCCGACGCCCGCTGCGATCTACAAAGTGGTATGTAGATGCTATCCAATCTGAATACTGTTGCTAGATGAACTCATAGATGGATCTTGGTGAAACCGTAGGAAAATTTTAATTTTCTGCAACGCTCCCCAACAGTGGCATCATGAGCTAGGTCTATGCGTAGTTCTTCTTGCGCGAGTAGAACACAATTTGTTGTGGGCGAGATGTTGTCAATTCTTCTTGCCGTTACTAGTCAATCTTGATTCAGCGGTATTGTGGGATGAAGCGGCCCGGACCAACCTTACACGACGCTTACGTGAGACCGGTTCCACCGACTAACATGCACTAGTTGCATAAGGTGGCTGGCGGTGTCTGCTCTCCTATTTTAGTTGGATCGGATTCGATGAACAGGGTCCTTATGAAGGGTAAATAGAGATTGACAAATCACGTTGTGGTTTGAACGTAGGTAAGAAAACGTTCTTGCTAGAACCCTAATTCAGCCACGTAAAACTTGCAACAACAATTAGAGGACGCCTAACTTGTTTTTGCAGCAAGTGCTTTGTGATATGATATGGCCAAAGTTGTGATGTATGATGAATGATCTATATGTGATGTATGAGATGTTCATGCTATTGTAATAGGAATCACGACTTGCATGTCGATGAGTATGACAACCGCAGGAGCCATAGGAGTTGTCTTTATTTTTGTATGACCTGCGTGTCATTGAGAATCGCCATGTAAATTACTTTACTTTATTGCTAAACGCGTTAGCCATAGTAGTAGAAGTAATAGTTGGCGAGCAACTTCATGGAGACACGATGATGAAGATCATGATGATGAGGATCATGGTGTCAAGCCGGTGACAAGATGATCATGGAGCCCCAAGATGGAGATCAAAGGAGCTATGTGATATTGGCCATATCATGTCACGCTTATTATTTGATTGCATGTGATGTTTATCATGTTTTGCATCTTGTTTACTTAGAACGACGGTAGTAAATAAGATGATCCTCATAATAATTTCAAGAAAGTGTTCACCCTAATCGTGCACCGCTGCTAAGGTTAAATCGTTCAAGCACCACGTGATGATCGGGTGTGATAGGTCCTTACGTTCGCATACAACGGGTGTAAGACAGATTTACACACGCAAAACACTTAGGTTGACTTGACGAGCCTAGCATGTACAGACATGGCCTCGAACACGAGAAGACCGAAAGGTCGAGCATGAGTCGATAGAAGATACGATCAACATGAAGATGTTCACCGATGTTGACTAGTCCGTCTCACGTGATGATCGGACACGGCCTAGTTGACTCGGATCATGTAATACTTAGATGACTAGTAGAGGATGTCTATCTAAGTGGGAGTTCATTAAATTTGATTAAATGAACTTTATTATCATGAACTTAGTCTAAAATTTTACAATATGTCTTGTAGATCAAATGGCCAACGTAGTCCTCAACTTCAACGCTGTTCCTAGAGAAAACCAAGCTGAAAGACGATGGTAGCAACTATACGGACTGGGTCCGAACACGAGGATCATCCTCATAGCTGCCAAGAAAGATTATGTCCTAAGAGCACCGCTGGGTGACGACCTATTCTCCCTGCAGAACAAGACGTTATGAACGCTTGGCAGTCACGCTGCGATGATTACTCCCTCGCTCAAGGCGGCATGCTTTACAGCTTAGAGCCGGACTCCAAAAGCGTTTTGAGAGGCATGGAGCATATGAGATGTTCAAGAGCTGAAAATGGTTTTCCAAGCTCATGCCCGGTCGAGAGATATGAAGTCTCCGACAAATTCTTTAGCTGTAAGATGGAGGAAAATGGCTCACAAGGAGCACATACTCAAAATGTCCGGGTTGCACAACCGCTGACTCAACTGGAAGTTAATCTCCGGATGAAGCGGTCATTGACAGAATCCTCCAGCCGCTTCCACCTAGCTACAAGAGCTTTGTGATGAACTACAATATGCGGGGATGGTAAAGACCATTCCCGAGGTATATGCTATGCTGAAATCAGCAGAGGTAGAAATCAAGAAAGAACATCAAGTGTTGATGGTGAATAAAACCACTAAGTTCAAGAAGGGTAAGGGTAAAAGAACTTCAAGAAGGACGGCAAGGAAGTTGCCGCGCCCGTAAGCAAGTTGCCGGAAGAAGCCAAAGAATGGACCCAAGCCCGAGACTAAGTGTTTTTATTGCAAGGAAGTGGTCTTTGAAGCGGAACTGCCCCAAATACTTAGCGGACAAGAAGGCCGGCAAAACCAAAGGTATATGTGATATACATGTAATTGATGTGTACCTTACCAGACTCGTAGTAGCTCTTGGGTATTTGATACCGTGCAGTTGCTCACATTTGTAACTCAAAGCAGGAGCTGCGGAATAAACGGAGGCTGGCGAAGGACGAGGTGACGATCTTGGCGTCGGGAATGGTTCCAAGGTCGATGTGATCGCCGTCCGCACGCTGCCTCTACATTTACCTACGGGATTAGTTTTAAACCTCAATAATTGTTATTTAGTGCCAAGTTTGAGCATGAACATTGTATCCGGATCTCGCTTAATTCGAGATGGCTACTCATTTAAATCCGAGAATAATGGTTGTTCTATTTATATGAGAGATATGTTTTATGGTCATGTCCGATGGTTAATGGTTTATTCTTAATGAATCTAAAGACGTGATGATACACATATTCATAGTGTGAATACCAAAAGAGTTAGAGTTGATAACAATAGTCTCACATATTTGTGGCATCGCCGCCTTGGTCACATAGGTGTCAAACGCATGAAGAAGCTCCATGCAGATGGACTTTTAGAGTCTCTTGATTATGAATCATTTGACACGCACGAACCATGCCTCATGGGTAAAATGACCAAGACTCCGTTCTCAGAACAATGGAGCGAGCAACCAACTTATTGGAAATCATACATACCGATGTGTGCGGTCCAATGAGTGTTGAGGCTCATGGAGGCTATCGTTATGTTCTCACCCTCATCGATGACTTGAGTAGATATGGGTATATCTACTTAATGAAACACAAGTCTGAGACCTTTGAAAAGTTCAAGGAATTTCAGAGTGAGGTTGAAAATCAACGTGATAGAAAGATCAAGTTTCTACGATCGATCGTGGAGGAGAATACTTGAGTCACGAATTTGCACACACTTAAGAAAATGTGGAATAGTTTCACAACTCACGCCTACTGGAACACCTCAGCGTAATGGTGTGTCCGAACGTCGAATCGCACTCTATTGGATATGGTGCGATCTATGATGTCTCTTACCGACTTACCGCTATCTTTTGGGGCTATGCTTTAGAGACCGCGCATTCACTTTAAATAGGGCTCCGTCGAAATCCGCTGAGACGACACCGTATGAATTATGGTTTGGGAAGAAACCTAAGCTGTCGTTTCTAAAAGTTTGGGGATGCGATGCTTATGTCAAGAAACTTCAACCTGAAAAGCTCGAACCCAAGTCGGAAAAATGCGTCTTCATAGGATACCCTAAAGAAACTGTTGGGTATACCTTCTACCTCAGATCCGAAGGCAAGATCTTTGTTGTTAAGAATGGATCCTTTCTAGAGAAAGAGTTTCTCTCGAAAGAAGTAAGTGGGAGGAAAGTAGAACTTGATGAAGTGTTACCTCTTGAACCGGAAAATGGCGTAAACTCAAGAAAACGTTTTCGAGGTGCCCGCACCGACTAGAGAGGAAATTAATGATGATGATCAAGATGCTTCGATCAAGCTCCTACTGAAATTGAAGGTCAACAAGGACACGTTCCGCACTGAGTGGTACGGCAACCCTGTCTTGGAAATCATGTTGTTAGACAACGGTGAACCTTCGAACTATGAGGAAGCAATGGCGGCCCGGATTCGACAAATGGCTGGAAGCCATGAAACCGAGATAGGATCCATGTATGAAAACAAAGTATGGACTTTGACCGACTTGCCCGCTGAACGGCGAGCCATAGAAAATAAATGGATCTTTAAGAAGAAGATGAGCGCGATGGTAATGTGACCATCTATAAAGCTCGGCTTGTCGCTAAGGGTTATCGACAAGTTCAAGGGGTTGACTACGATGAGACTTTCTCACCGTAGCGGTTAAAGTCCGTCAGAATCATGTTAGCAATTGCCGCATACTATGATTATGAGATATGGCAAATGGACGTCAAAACGGCATTCCTTAATGGTTTCCTTAAGGAAGAATTGTATATGATGCAGCCGGAAGGTTTTGTCGATCCTAAGAATGCTGACAAGGTGTGCAAGCTCCAACGCCGATTTATGGGCTGGTGCAAGCATCTCGAGTTGGAACATTCGCTTTGATGAGATGATCAAAGCGTTTGGGTTTACACAGACTTATGGAGAAGCCTGTGTTTACAAGAAAGTGAGTGGGAGCTCTGTAGCATTTCTCATATTATATGTAGACGACATACTTTTGATGGGAAATGATATAGAACTCTTGGACAGCATCAAGGCCTACTTGAATAAGAGTTTTTCAATGAAGGACCTTGGAGAAGCTGCTTATATATTAGGCATCAAGATCTATAGAGATAGATCGAGACGCCTCATAGGTCTTTCACAAAGCACATACCTTGATAAGATATTGAAGAAGTTCAATATGGATCAATCTAAGAAGGGGTTCTTACCTGTATTACAAGGTGTGAAATTGAGCTCAGCTCAATGTCCGACCACGGCATAAGATATAGAAGAGATGAGTGTCATCCCTATGCCTCAGCCATAGGTTCTATTATGTATGCCATGCTGTGTACCGACCTGATGTAAACCTTGCCGTAAGTTTGGTAGGAAGGTACCAAAGTAATCCCGCAAGGAACACCGGACAGCGGTCAAGAATATCCTGAAGTACCGAAAAGGACTAAGGAAATGTTTTCGTTTATGGAGGTGACGAAGAGCTCGTCAGAAAGGTTACGCCGACGCTAGCTTCGACACAGATCCGATGACTCTAAGTCACAAACCGGATACGTGTATATTTTGAATGGTGGGGCGAAGCTGGTGCAGTTGCAAGCAAAGCGCCGTGGCGGGATCTACATGTGAAGCGGAGTACATGGCAGCCTCGGAGGCAGCACATGAAGCAATTTGGGTGAAGGAGTTCATCACCGACCTCGAGTCATACCCAATGCGTCGGGGCCAATCAAGCTCTTCTCGTGACAACACCGAGCTATTGCACTTGCAAAGGAGCCCAGGTTTCACAAGAAGACTAGGCACATCAAGCGCCGCTCAACTCCATTCGTGAAAATGTTCAAGATGGAGACATAGAAATTTGTAAAGTGCACACGGATCTGAATGTCGCAGATCCGCTGACTAAACCTCTCCCTAAGGCAAAACATGATCAGCACCGTAACTCTATGGGTGTTCGATTCATCACAATGTAACTAGATTATTGACTCTAGTGCAAGTGGGAGACTGTTGGAAATATGCCCTAGAGGCAATAATAAAAGCATTATTATTATATTTCCTTATTCATGATAATTGTCTTTATTCGTGCTATAATTGTGTTAACCGGAAATCGTAATACATGTGTGAATAATGACAACAACATGTCCCTAGTGAGCCTCTAGTTGACTAGCTCGTTGATCGACAGATAGTCATGGTTTCTCGACTATGGACATTGGATGTCATCGATAACGGATCACATCATTAGAAGAATGATGTGATGGACAAGACCCAATCCTAAAACATAGCATAAGATCGCATAGTTCGCTTGCTAGAGTTTTCCAATGTCAAGTATCCTTTCCTTAGACCATGAGATCGTAACTCCGGATACCGTAGAAGTGCTTTGGGTGTGCCAAACGTCACAACGAATCGGGTGACTATAAAGGTATGCTACGGGTATCTCCGAAAGTGTCATTGGGTTGACATGGATCGAGCGGGATTTGTCACTCCGCTTGACGGAGAGGTATCACCGGGCCCTCTCGGTAATGCATCATCACAATGAGCTCAATGTGATCAAGTGTTTGATCACGGGATCATGCATTACGGTAACGAGAAAAGTGACTTGCGTAACGAGATTGAACGAGGTATTGGTATACCGACGATCGAATCTCGGGCAAGTAAAATACCGATTGACAAAGGGAATCGATACGGGATTAATTGAATCCTTGACATCGTGGTTCATCCGATGAGATCATCGTGGAGCATGTGGAGCCAACATGGGTATCCAGATCCCGCTGTTGGTTATTGCCCGAGAGCCGCCTCGGTCATGTTCAGATGTCTCCCGAACCCGTAGGGTCTACACACTTAAGGTTGAACGCTTAGGGTTATAGGAATATGTATGTGCAGTAACCCGAATGTTGTTCGGAGTCCCGGATGAGATCCTGGACGTCACGAGGAGTTCCGGAATGGTCCGGAGGTAAAGAATTATATATAGGAAGTGCTGTTTCGGCCATCGGGACAAGTTTCGGTGATATCGGTATTGTACCGGGACCACCGGAGGGGTCCCGGGGGTCCACCAAGTGGGGCCACCAGCCCCAGGGGGCCACATGGGCCCTAGGTGGTGCGCCTAGGCCCACATGGGCCAAGGGGAACCAGCCCCAAGGGGCCCATGCGCCTAGGGTAAAAAAAGGGGAGAGTCCATGAAGGGGAAGGCACCTCGAGGTGCCTTGGGAGGTGGACACCTCCCCCCTCTTGGCCGCACCCCTCCCTTGGAGGAGGGGGCAAGGCTGCGCCCTCCCCCCCTCCTTGGCACCTATATAAAGGGGGAGGGGAAGGGGGCAGCAGCACCTTTGCCCTGGACGCCTCCCTCTCCCTCTCCAACACATCCTCCTCCTCCGTAGTGCACGGCGAAGCCTCGCCGAGTATCGCAAGTTCCACCATCACCACGTCGTCGTGCTGCTGCTGGAGCCATCTTCCTCAACCTCTCCTTCACCTTGCTGGATCAAGAAGAAGGAGACGTTACGCTGACCGTACGTGTGTTGAACGCGGAGGTGCCGTCCGTTCGGCACTAGATCATCGGTGAATTGGATCGCGGCAAGTACGACTACCTCATCCACGTTCACTCCGACGCTTCCGTTGCGATCTACAAAGTGGTATGTAGATGCTATCCAATCTGAATACTCGTTGCTAGATGAACTCATAGATGGATCTTGGTGAAACCGTAGGAAAAATTTTAATTTTCTGCAACGTTCCCCAACAAATATTTGATTCTTCTCTGAATTCTTTTATGTATGATTGAGTTATCTTTGCAAGTCTCTTCGAATTATCCGTTTGGTTTGGCCAACTAGATTGGTAGTTCTTGCAATGGGAGAAGTGTTTAACTTTGGGTTCAATCTTGCGGTGTCCTTACCTAGTGACAGAAGGGGTTGCAAGGCACGTATTTTATTGTTGCCATCGAGGATAACAAGATGGGGTATTTATCATATTGCATTAATTTATTCCTCTACATCATGTCATCTTGCTTAAGGCGTTACTCTGTTTTTAACTTAATACTCTAGATGCATGCTGGATAGCGGTCGATGAGTGGAGTAATAGTAGTAGATGCAGAATCGTTTCGGTCTACTTGTCTCGGACGTGATGCCTATATACATGATCATTGCCTAGATATACTCATAACTATGCTCAATTCTGTCAATTGCTCAACAGTAATTTGTTCACCCATCATAGAATATCTATGCTCTTGAGAGAAGCCACTAGTGAAACCTATGGCCCCCGGGTCTATTCTCATCATATCAATCTCCATCACTTTATTTACTTGCTTTGCTTTTACTTTTCACTTTGCATCTTTATACCAAAAATACGAAAAATATTATCTCTATCAGATCTCTCTCGTAAGTGACCGAGAAGGGATTGACAACCCCTAATCACGTTTGTTGCGAGTAGCTATCGTTTTGTGCAGGTACGAGGGACTTGCGCGTGGCCTCCTACTGGATTGATACCTTGGTTCTCAAAAACTGAGGGAAATACTTACGCTACTATGCTGCATCATCCCCTCCTCTTCGGGGAAAACCAACGCAAGCTCGAGACGTAGCACCTCACAGGTAACTGAGACCGAAGTCCCAATACTTTGAAAATGATCCATCCGTGCTTATCTTTGATCACCGCATATCAATGGTGTTTTGCAGGGGGAGCCCTTGAGGCGGAAGGCCGAGCCTGCGGTGGCTAGCCAACAAGGGGCAGCAATGCCCAGCAGGCTGAAAAGAAGTGCGGTCCGGATTGAGACGCCGGCGCCACGGTATTGCATGCCGCCTTATTCCCAGGTTTTATTCCCGGAATGTATACTAACGCTTGTGCTCTCTTTAGGAAAAAGAGCGCTCGCCGGACTATATCCGGAGAGGCTGCCAATCGAGCCTCCACCAGCCAGGCTCCGAAGCTAGGTCCAGAGGCGGAGGCGGACACGAGGCGCGCATCGGACACTCCTCCGACAGAAGATGCCGATGGACTATCTACCACCAATTCCGAGGTGGAGAGTGCCATGAATCACAGGCGTGGCCGGACTGTTCTTCGTGAAGCATGTTTCTCCCAAGAGGCATCGGATGCCTTCAATTCGGGAGATGCGCAACTCCGTGCCGCTCAAAATGGTCTAGCCAGAGCCACGGAGCAGTATGTGAAAGACATACGGGTGAGAAAATTTGACGGTTATATATACCAGTATCCCCCGAGACTTTAAATAGTTAGAATAACTGATTTAAGGATCATTTATTATGCAGGATCTTACAAAAAGGAATACCCAACTGTCCCAGGAGCTGGAAGAATGCAAAGTCCAACTTAAGGCCGCACTAGCCGCTGCAAGGGAGGCCAAGGAGACCCCCTCTAGTAATATACGCTTCGAAAGATAAGTATGTTGTGAAGTGCGGCGTATGTGTAAATCTGACAATATCATTGCAGATGGCGCCGGAGTAGATCAGGACAAACAACAACTCTTGCGCCGGTTAAAAGCCGGGGAGAGCGTGCTTACGAGGGTGAGGCAGGAGAAGAATAATCTCCAAGATGCCAACACCCAGCTGGGAGAGGAACTCAAAGATGTTCGTGCCCAGCTGTCGGACTCCGTGAAGGAGAATCGACGGCTTCGACGCGGCATTTTTAGTAAGTGCTTGAACGAACTTTGAAAAAGAGTTCGGCGAATAAGTCGACTAACAGAGTTATGTCTATAGGTATGCTCACAGGTCGTCCTGCAGAGGAAATGCCCGGTTCTATGGGTGACCTTCTTCCCGAGCTCTTACAACTGCACGAACGAGTTCGGCAGGTGATGAAGGGCGTCGCCCAGGCCTTGTGGCCATCTGTCTCCCTGTCCGAAGGACTTGGAGAGCTTGCAGAGAGGCTTAAGGGAGCGCGGCGGCACTTCCGATTATGGAAGATATCGGCCTGCCGTCAAGGCGCCAGGGAGGCCAGGGCCATGGTGAAGACGCGGTACACGAAGGCTGACCCAAACCACATGGCCGAGGTCGGACCTATGGGGCCCGATGGGAAGGAGATCCCTGTGAGCTTAGTGTACGGCCAAGTAGAATTGGCTGCAAAGTATTCCCAACAGGACTGTAAACTAGAGAGCCTATTAGATGGTATTGAGGAGGAATACACCCAGTCAATTTGACTATGTAATTTAAGATGACATGTAAAAATGCCTTCTCGCCGGATTGTAGATCGTTTGTCATGGCGGACCTTTTCGCTTCAACCTCGGGACCCTATAGTCCGGAGTGTGTCCGAATACCATCACGGTTATGTAAGAACCGGGGTATGCGTGGAGACCAGGCGTAGGGATCATTAGTTCTTTAACAGACAAGTTCCCAACTAGTTATGTTATATTACATGGTTAGTAAGAAACATCTTCCAGGGAGAATAGTTCCGTTAGGGGTTCCTTTCCCTGGGAGGCAGGCCTTAAAGTGCATGTCTGGACTGTGGAAAAAAGCGGAAAAGCATCTGGGGGCGGATAAATAAATAAGTGAGGAATCATCTTTAGTTCACCGACCGAATATTCCCTTAAGAACGCTAGCTTTCGGCTTCACCCAGTCTGAGGTACTCATCCGGCTGACCCGGTAGTAACAATCACAGAGGTGCTCCCTTTACCACCTAGCTGAACAATCCAGAACGTAGGGGTAAGCACAGGAGCGAGGCAACCCAGCTTGGCCAAAACTTGAGTCATGTCGATGCATAAAATGGTGAACAAAAGGTACATGCGGAAGCATTACACATGTGTCAGGCATAGAGCCCGTAAAATAAGCTTCTGTTAAAGAAGCCCCCAGGTATAATGAGCGCGAATAGCGCGTCAAGTGTGTGCGAACAATGCGCGAATAAGCCTTTAAAGGCTGTAAGAGAAAAAGAGGGAGAAGGAGAAAGATATAAGACAACTAATGTATAAAAAATAGACAGACGAAGGAGACGAACTCGGAATCCGGCGCTAGGCGTAGAATCTTCGGAGACGGGCTGCGTTCCATGGGTTCGGCTCGAGTCGGTTATCTGATGCATCTCACAGACGGTACGCTCCACCTGTCAGGACTTGGTCGATAATAAAGGGACCTTCCCATTTGGGCTAGAGTTTGTCCTTTTTCTTGTCCGGCAGGCGTAGAACTAATTCGCCAACATTGTAAGTTTTGGCTCGTACTTCTCTGCTTTGATATCTTCGAGCCTGCTGTTGATAGAATGTGGAACGGGCTTTGGCCACGTCATGCTCCTCCTCCAAGGCGTCCAAACTGTCCTGCCGATCGAGCTCGGCTTCTCTTTCTTCATACATGCGCACGCAAGGTGAGTCATGAATTATGTCGCAGGGCAGAACTGCCTGTACGCCGTATACCATAAAGAATGGTTTGAATCCGGTGGTGCGATTTGGCGTGGTCCGCAGCCCCCAGAGTACGAAGTCGAGCTCCTCTACCCAGTGCGTGTTAGATTCCTTGAGGGACCACACTAATCTGGGTTTGATGCCGCTCATGATTAGACCGTTTGCTCGTTCGACTTGACCGTTAGTTTGAGGGTGATAGACTGAAGCATAGTCGAGCTTGATGCCCATGTTTTTGCACCAGAGTTTGACCTCGTCGGCCGTGTAGTTCGTGCCGTTATCAGTGATGATGCTGTGGGGAACACCGTAACAGTGTACGACCCCTGATATGAAGTCTATCACCGGTCCGGA